>PVKE010000830.1:0-121157 GCA_004027555.1 Craseonycteris thonglongyai
TAAAAAGGGAGGGAGACTATAGATGCACTAGGATATCTCTGGAATGATACTGAAGCCCTGTGATGCTGACACCTTAGAAGGAGGGGACTAGAGGTCTAAGGTGGGATTTAGACCTGCTTTTCACTAGCTGCTTCATCTTGTTTTTTAACTTTTTAACATATATATTAGTTAATTAACCACATAAAATAATAAATGTAATGAAAATAAAAGGTAAACGCTACAAGGTGATTTCCAGAGAATTGGGGTACTCAGGGGTGGAACGTTACTATGGGCTGGCATGAACCAAAAAGAATTCCCAGGGAAGGGGCTTACAAATTGAGCATTGTGTGCTGAGGAAGAGGAAAACTGGAAGAACCAGTGAGCAATAAAAATGTCATTTGAAAGACATACAACCTATTCAACCAGTTTTTCTAACATTGAAAATTCTGGAGGCAAATACATTGAGCTGAGACTAGAAGAGGGTTAGGGCCAAATTGCGTGACTTACAAAGTCAAATTAAGGAATCTATAATTCATAACAACTGGGGCAAATATTAACTTATCAGTAAGGTAGAGTGATATAAGATCTATGTGATAATTCTAGAAAACTAGTCTGACAGTGACCTACAGAGGAGGGAGATCCATTGGAAAGCTGTTGCAGTAGACAGGCGGTGATGGACTGACTTCGGGGTTAGCATCTGAAATGGGATGGGAAAGCTCAGTTCAGCTCTGCAGACAGTTATGAGCCGTTGCTGCATGCCAGGCACCAGAGAAGAGAACAGGTACAAAGACCGAGAAAGGAATAATCAGTTACTGTACCTCACTGTTCCCAAGGCACACTTAAAAATTTTTTTCAACACCTCTGAAATCAGGGTGTGTCCTTTAATCATGGTGTCTTGCATTTGGCAAAGTGCAACATTTTTAATAATTGATGAGATACACAGGGACGTTGAGAGAAGGAAGCAGAGATTGACACCTCAAGACTCATCTGGATTACTGGTGGAAAGATTAAGTGAAGTGATAAACTTGGGAGAGGGAGGGGTGTGGTTTGAAATTAAGTTAAGATTCAATTCTAAATATACTGAGTTTGAGGCTAAGTAGAATTGTATAACTGGATAGTTAGAAATATGGAACCAGGACTTGGGGAGAAGGTCAAAACTTGAATTTTGTATTTGGAAGTCCTCCACAGTGAGGGGAGAGTTGGTTGAAACCTTTAAAGAAAAAAGCAGGTAAAAGGGCCAAGGCTGAGCCGGGGGTTCCTGTTGCTATGTTGGGGTGGGAGAGTGAAGCAGAGAGTCTGTTCATGAGAGCTGAGAAAATTTTAGTTCCTCAGAGACATTTGATAGTTATTTCATTATTACTGCTCTTACTTCTAGAAAGAAAATGAAAATGTCGACTCAGGGAAGACTTGGTTGGCAGCTTCCCAAGTGAGGACTTTAGCAACACTTATCACAGCAGAGTGTGATGGCTGAGAACGTTTGAGTCTTACATAAAATGTTGTGATGATTTTCCAAGAGAAAGCTCAGTCTTTGTAATGAACTTTGCATTTTCCTCCATAGGTGCCAGCCTAGGAATAACCAGTGATGGATTTTTTCAACTGGAAGAATTGCCCAGGTGAGCTGGTTTCCTTCCTTACCTCAGTGTTCATTCTCCTTCAGTCTCTCTTGCTGACATTTCTCCTCCCTTACCCCCAACCAATAAATGCGCGCATTTCCTGAATTCTGTTCTACCTCTTCTCTTTTTATGACCTTGGATATCTCATCCACTAGTACTCCTTAAGTGACTCAGATCTTTCATGGTTTTTAAAATTGTTTGAGAGAATGTGTGTGTGTGTGAGAGACAGAAAGAGAGAGAGAGAGAGAGAGAGAAGAAGGGAGGGCCCAGAGCAATCTCCATAATTGTCCGTCATCATTTTTCGACATGGTTTTATTCCACACAGGTGGATGTGAGGCCATGTGGGGGTGGAACTGAACTGGGGGCCTCCCACGTGGGAGGTGAGAACCTTTGCCACCATCCTGGCGGTTTCCAGTTGTGCTGCAGTTCATAAGCTAGGGCCAGGATTCAATCTCTGGACCTATGGTTGCAAGGCAAGTGCTCAGCTTGCTGAGCTATTCTGGCATCCCCTTGCTTTTTTATTTTATTATTATTATTATTTTTTATTGGAGGCCACTGCAGAGTTTTTAAAGATTTATTTTTATTGTTTTTGACAGAGAGAAAGAGAGAGATACAGAGACAGAGAGAAGGGGGAGGGCCCAGAACAGTCTCCATAGTTGCACATCATTGGTTTTTCCGCATAGGTTTGTTCCACAGGTGGGCGTGGGGCTGCACAGGGCAGGAAATGGGCCAGGGTCTCACCCCAGTGGTAACTGAACTGGAGGCACTCCCCAGTTCAGCATATGGGACCACTCGGGCCGGGACCAGGATTCAATCCTCGGTCCCTAGGGCTGCAAAGTGAGTGCTTAACCCACTGAGCCATCCCGGCTTCCCCTGCAGAGTTTTTAGAACCAGAATCAAACACAGGGTGGTTTTAAAGAATAAATAGTAAAGCTGTAAAATACCTTCTTTTTTCATCTTGCTACAGCATCAATTAAAAATGTCTCAGCGACTGTCTTTTTCCAAGCAGCTAGTGCAGAGGGATCTCCATAAATGAAGGCTCTTTCAGTTTCACAAACATAGACTTGCTGAAATGGTTCTTTACATGTGTTTATCCAGATAATCTGAGTCATCTTCTGTCATGGGTTTAGATACATAGAGAGAAAAATGGTAATGAGGAAGATTGTTTCCCTGATTTGAAGAAGCTGCCAGTTGGAAGCTTTCTAGGTTACAGGGATCCTCCCTTCACTTAAGAAAAGATGAAACCCAAGAACTAGAGGAGGGAGCCTTTATCTCCTGAGTAAAACTCACACTGGAGTCAGTGTTGCCCAACCCTGCTGCTGCCTCGGGTGCTGCCAGTCCCATTTGAGGTCTTCTTAATTCTATGCTTTCATAAAAGCCTTCATGGAGGGTGACTAATCATCCATGCCCATACCTTTACCTTAAGTCACCTGGAGCCACAGTTACTAAGGGATAAGCGGCTTCTTTGCAGTTGCGTAGCTGTAGTGAAAATGTCCCATTAAGATATTCAGACCAGCCAATCTTTTGACTTTGCTGTCTGCAGGGCATGGGACTGTGTTGGAGAACAGCCTTTCTTCCCTTGTGATCCACCCTGTGCAGAGTGGTTTTAGGGTTGAATATGATACATGTGAGAATGTATCCAGAAATGTGGTCATGACTCGTCTTGTTTAGATGTTATAATTCAATTTAGACTTGCCCTGAAGGACATTTTATTATAGCTATCTGTCCACTGAGTATTTTAAAATCACTCACTAAACTTGTATTGCTAGCAGGAAATGAATTTAAATGAATTTATGCATGTTATAAAAAAAAGACTAGGAAAGTAAGAAAATGAATAGTTATGTGAATTTTGTTTTCTTTTTCTCTTTTAAGACTCCTTTATCATTGTTATGTTGGTAAATACACAAATAATCAGAGAAATAGCAAATTCTGTGGACAAGGTACCATTTGCTACGGACTGTATGGCTCAGTTTGCCTTCAGAGGGCTTATGTCAGGATGGCATGGACCCCTTGGGATGCTGTGGTACAAGTATTTTGAAGGGCCGTGATGAGGTTAGGAGAAGTGCTTTTGGGGCTTGGCGGGTGAATATAAGATCATTTCCAGTGGATGCTTTAGTGACAGGAGGTAAGAGTCAAATGCTGAACTCCTTGCAGCGCTCTAAAGAAGACACCTTGCTTCATATCTGTTCCTTGTATGTCCCTTCTACTTGGAATGTCTCTCTCAAATCCTTGCACGAGCCACTCACCTTTCAGGAACCTGGAAGGTTCTCTGAATCCTCTATCCCGCAGGAACTGACTGCTGACCTCTGTGCCTCAGCAAACTCCAAGGGCATGCTTCCCTCCTGGAATTCCTCAAGGGCAGGGACCACTACCCATCCCGTCTAGTGCAGTGCTTCACACAAGTAATAATAAATGTTTGGCAAAGAAAGAGAAGATGGATAGAGAAAAGAAGAAAAAAAAGGAGGGAAGACCTAAAGAAAGAAAACGGGTTTCTCATACAATAGGAAAGAGGGAGGTAGAGATGGGAGAAGAGCTGTTTCATAGTTTCCAAACTATATAGACTTTTCTCTCTTCATATTGTGGGTTGTAGGATAGGATCATGCCAACCTTTAACCTGTAACCGTTTGTGTTCATACTTTCTCCCCCCTCCAGATCATAGCCCTCTGAAGGCAGGGACTCAACACAGGGTACTATACCTGCAGAAGGTACTAAAGAGAGGTTTCCTTTGTTCTTCCCTGATTCCTTGCTGCTTATCCAAGTGTTCTAACAGTGGTGGAGGGCTAGGTTTAAAGATTTACATAACTCGAGTTCTGAACGGGATACTTATTGTCTAGGCTGCAACCTGGAAGTATGCATTATTGCACTAAGACTAGGGTCAGCCTCTCCACCATTGCTTAAAGCTTTCTCCACCATTAAGCTAGTGTTTAAGATGCTTTCTTAGACCAAAAATGATGCAGAGCATCTAGTTTTAATTCAGATCTATCCTACAAGTTAAATGGCTTGCTTAAATTGGTCTTGCTTCATATTGCATAGATTAATAAAACTGAATAATCAAGGAGAAATACTGAACAGAGAATAACCATGATAAGAATTGTGATGTAGATTTTAGTTTTAGGTATGAAGATTATTGCATAAGGAATCATCTCTAGCTCCAATGGGTTTTGTTTCTGCTCTGAAGAAGTAAGGCAAAATAATTTTTAAAACAACACTAAAAATAATATTTTCTTTCTACAAAGGGTATTTTCTACTTAAAATTGCAAGGTGGCACCCTGGACTGGATCTTAGAAAAGGAAAAGGAAATGAATGGAAAACTGGAGAAATCTGAGTAAAGTCTGTAGTTCAGTTAATAGCAGTGTATACCAATGTCAATGTCTTAGTCTTGACAGTTGTACCATGGTCATGTACGATGTTGTTACAACTTTCAGAAAAACTGTTCAGAGGGTATACGGGTCATCTCTGTACTGTCTTTTTAACTTTTCTGGAAATCTAAAATTATTCCAAAATAAGTTTATTTAAAACAGTTACCCCTCTGCTCTCTTTTTAGCCGCAGTGTCATTGTTGGTGCAGGTTACATTGCTGTGGAGATAGCTGGTATCCTTTCGGCTCTGGGTTCTAAGACATCACTGATGATACGGCATGATAAGGTAAATTCGGTCCTCTTCCATTCTCTTTCCTGATGTTAATCTTCCTAAAAATCTACAGTGAGAATTTTCTCTTACGTTGTCATTAACTACTAGGGTACAAGTATGTGGAAGCCAGTTGATTAGACACTATTTCGATTAGACTTTAGGTCTTTCCCAGCTCCTAGTTGACAGTAATGATTTTGATTTAATCAGACTGGCTGTGATTTTCATCATGAATTGGTAGATTATGTGAGACAGCTTTATAAGGACACATGCAGCATTAAATATAAGTATTAGTTAAATTGAATAAACTGTCAGCTTAGTAATTTCTTATTTTGGAAATCAATTTCATATGATCAGGTAGTATTGGGTGATTAACACTTAGTCTAAAAATTTTACTAAGTTCTTTGCGTTATAAGTTTACTTATAAAAAATATTTTCACACCTATGTTCATGGCAGCATTATTCACAGTAGACAAGATGTAGAAGCAACCCAAGTGTCTATTAATGGATGAATGGATAAACATAATGTGGTATATACATATAATGAAATAGTATTAAACCTTAAAATGGAAGGGTATTCTGGCACACGTTACAGTGTGGATAAAACTTGAGGACATGCTGAATGAAATAAGCCAGTAACAAAAAGACAGAATAGGGGAAGCTGGGATGGCTCAGTGGGTTAAGCGCTCACTTTGCAGCGCCGGGGACTGGGGATCGAATCCTGGCCCCGGCCCGTGCGGAACCATATGCTGAGCTGGGAGCTCCCCCAGTTCAGTTCTCTCTCTGTCTCTGTCTCTGTCTCTGTCTCTCTCTCTCTGTCAAAAATAAAAATAAATAAAAAAAAATTAAATATTAAAAAAAAAAGACAAAATAGTAGAATATTCCATTTATATGAAGTATCTAGAGTAGTCAGATTCATAGAAACAGAAAATGGAATGGTGGTTGCCAGGGGCTGAGGGAGGTGGAAATGAGGAGTTGTTTAATGGGTACAGAGTGTCACTTTTGTAAGAGGAATAGTTCTGGAGATCAGTACAACAATATGAATATACTTCACACTACAGAACTGTACACTTAAAAAAGGTTAAGTTGGGGGGAAGCTGGGATGGTTCAGTGGGTTAAGCGCTCACTTTGCAGCCCCAGGGACCCTAGGATCGAATCCTGGCCCCAGCCCATGTGGGCCCATATGCTGAACTGGGGAGTGCCCCCAGTTCGGTTTTCACTGGGGTGAGACCCTGGCCCAGTTCCTGCCCTGTGCAGCCCCGCGCCCACTTGTGGAATGAAACTGTGTGGAAAAACCGATGATGTGCAACTATGGAGACTGTTCTGGGCCCTCCCTCTTCTCTCTGTCTCTGTCTCTTTATATATCTCTCTCTCTGTCAAAAACAAAAATAAATCTTTAAAATAAAAAAAAGGTTAAGTTGGTAAATTTAATGTTACACATTTTGTTTTACTACAAAAGGAGTAATAATAAAGGAAGCTTATATAGATTATCTGCTTGAACCTCTCATTTTAAAGTCAGGAGAGGTTTTGTGACTGCTACTTAGTATCAAAACTGAGAGTCAACTAAGGACTCAGAAGCCCAAGCAAAAATATTTTCTGCTAAAATGCTGCCTCCATGTTCATCATTAATAATGAAGTGCTGCTTTATATGTTTTGGTGATTAGCACAAATTGGGTTGTGGCACAATATTAAAACTTACAGAGATGTTTTATGGTGCAGTAAGAGGAACTGTTGGCCTAAGGATCTGCCTGTCCCTAACAAGTGTGTAACTTGGACAAGTCATTTAATGCCTTTGGAACAGGATGTGTCAGATCCTGACTGCTCAAATGCTGTGATTCAAATTCTTGATTATTTGAGCAAATGGAGGGAGATGAGGGAAACTGATAATCTTGGTCAGTGTGTGATCCAGGGAACTTTCTCTTTGGCTTTAAGACTTGTCATATAATTCATCCCCAGGAGATTTATGTCCTGGATAATGTTTTTCATAGGTAAACTTTTTTTTTTTTTTTTTGTATTTTTTGCATTGCTGGGATATAGCCAGCAAACTGGAAGGAAAAAGACAGAGAGGGATAGCTAGCCTGAATTTAATATATAAATAAGAAAACTGCAGCAGGTTAACAGTAGAGTGGTTAATTTCCTGCATTTAGAAAACTGACTAGTTTGCAGAGAGCAGCTTCTACTTGGGCTTTCTGTCCTCCCCAACCCCCTGGACTTCAGGCTCATTTTTCCTCTTCTCCCTGTCCCTGTGTAACTATTCTAGAACTGTCCTATGACTAACTCATGACCTTCCACCATTACCCTGCTTTGGGGGTATTGTATGTGTGTTATCACAAAGAAATCTCTAGAAAAATACAGAAGAGGCCTATGAGTAAAAAGTTGCTGGACAGGAACAAGTACAGTATTATATTAAAGAATAGTCTCCCTAAGGCAGTAAGGGAAGCCGTCCTAGGAACATTGAAATCCAACTGGAAATAAAACTGAGAATTTTTTAAAAAGAACAATAATTCTGGTAGCAAAAAGAATAGATTGTTATGTCAATTGTATTTTTTTATTTCGATGACATTATACCAGGGGTCTCTAACCCTGTGGCCTGTTAGGAACTGTGTTGCACAGCAGGGAATAAGCAGCGGATGAGCCAGCAAAGTTTCATTTGTATTTATAGCTGCTTCCTATTGCTTGTATTTTTGCCTGAGCTCCGCCTCCTGTCAGATCAGCGGCGGCATTCGATTCTCATAGGAGCTGGAATCCTATTGTGAACTGTGCATGTGAGAGATCTAGGTTGTGTGTTCCTTATGAGAATCTAATGCAGGGGTGTCCATCCTTTTGGCTTCCCTGGTCCACATTGGAAGAATTGTCTTGGGTCACACATAAAATGGACTAACAATAGCTGATGAGCTAAAAAACAAACAAACAAACCTGCAAAAAGGCTCATAATGTTTTAAGAAACCTTATTAGTTTGTGTTGGGCTGCATTCAAAGCCATCCTGGGCCACATGCAGCCCGTGGGCCAGGCTGGACAAGGGAACAAAGGAGTCCACGTGCATGTGCATTTTTATATCCTCCTGGAACCTCTTAGAGTAAATCCCACAAAATAGACACGCACTGCATGTCTGCTAGTTTAATATAATGATAGTATTCTGACAAGCACAAAGTGAATGATGGCTGTGAAAAGATGAAGTGTGAGAAGATTGTTGTAGCAGCAATGTTAAATATGGAAATGCCTTTGAAGCTATAACTGATTAATTGCCCTGAATTCCTACCTCAACTTGATATTTTGAACTCGATTAAGAAAAAATAAAGTGGCCCTACAGATATAGAGGGGAGAGTACTCCCCATTTAGTGACATTGCAGTTGATCTGAGAGATGTGGCAACTGAATGGCTCGTGTTCTTGGTGCCTTCCCAGGCTCGGGTGGCCTGCAGTTGTCTGTATGCTTCCTGTGCCTTTAAATGGCCTCTGGGATTATGGGGTGGGAAGCAGCAAGTGTATAATGTCATGAGAGAACTTGATCTGAAGATTAAGACCTATCTCAATATGATTTCTATAAGTCACTTCACTTCTTGGAGTCTCAGCTTCCACATCTGAAAAATAAAAGTGGGGATAACATCTCCTGCCCCATAAGATCATTAGAAGAATTTGAGGATAAGTAGATTATAGATGGATGGATATACAGATAGACAGACATTCTCTAGAACAGTGGTCTCCAAACTTTTCAACCCATGGGCCGCATTAACTATCAATCAGAAATTTGGGGGCCGACTACACACTCAAGGCCCAAATAAAAAAGAATCAAAACATAGATGTTGTTTTTAATTATTTATTTAATATTATTTTATTCAGATAAAAAAGGTCTCCACGGGTTGGATGAGAGGGCCTCGCGGGCCGCATCCAGCCCATGGGCCGTAGTTTGGAGACCCCTGCTCTAGAAGGATACCTACTATCCCCCCACCCCCCCAAAAAAGACCTAGTGTTTTCATCTTTGTTGGGAACTCTAATAGGAATGGATCCCAAATTTAACAAATTTAATCATATCAGAGGGAAAGATGTCCCTGAAATACTGATGGGGAAAGAGAATTTCTAGTCTCTAGACTTATGAAAAGAGAAGCAAGCTTGGGAGGAACATGGCAAAGAAAGTACAAGCCTGAAGGTTGCTTATCTATTTAACTCTAAAACAGGCGTTGGTGAAGTCAGATGTAATACAGACATTGGTGGTAACATAGGAAAATAGATTTATTAAAACTCCACTCACATTATGGCCATGAATGAAAAAGGAGATAAAAGGGAGAGGATGATGCCAACATTTCCCTCTTTAATCAAGTTTTATTCCTTTCCCACCGCCACATCTCTGCTGCCTCTGTTTATATACAGGTACTTAGAAGTTTTGATTCACTAATCAGTTCCAACTGCACTGAAGAGCTGGAGAATGCTGGCGTAGAGGTCCTGAAGTACTCACAGGTATGACCTGGCCCAGGGGTCTGCCATGAATCACACCTTGTGCTTTTGGCTTTACCCCCTTAGTTTTATCAACAGACTCTTTGTCTACCCCAGCCAGTTTATGCCTTTCTAGAGTAGTCCCAATTCTTTATGAAAAGAAGCTGTATTATTCATGTATTAATGAAGTCAAGGTATAAAATGATTAGAAATCTGATAGTGGAATGTAGTTAAGTTAGAACTAAAACTAAATTTTGTGCACACATGCCTTATTAAACATCCTTATTTTTCAGGTTTATTTTCATTTTCCAGGAAATATTATTAGGGAGTCTATTTTTAAAGCATACCATTTTGGGTTTTACAGACAGAAAGAATTACAAAGTGCCTTTTTCTTGGGGCATCACCTAAATTGCAAAATTTTCCTGGAGCATTAGCCTTATAAAAATGACAATTTTTTCCTTTAGTTTCAACCACTCACCGTAAGCCCTATCAAGTAAAAAAATAAATAAATGTGGATAGCTTTGTGAGTGTGAAAGTGCTAGGTTGGTTTTGGGGGTAAACATCAGAATCACCTTGGGACCTTCACTAAATTGTATGGGCTCCGCTCCCCTGACCTGATGCTTACTCCCCTCGCTCATTCTGGTAAGAATGTCCAGGAAGAAGCACTAAATTGTTCAATGTAGAGAAGTTCCTCAGTGAAGTTGCCACAGCCCATTTCCTTCTCCCTGCACTCCAGGTGCGAATCACTGTGCTTAGATTTACCTATCACTTAACATGTTATCACAGTTTTTGAGAAGTTACAGTTCAAGATACTTTGTTTTTAAGCTGAAGCATGAAGTTGGTGACATGAACTGACATTTGTGGCCGTCGGCTGGATGATTTGAGGCAACCTAGGAAATAGTCTTGGCTCCTAGGAGTTCTAGTATTGGTGACCTTTGGACAAAAGTAAATATGCCAGCACGTAATGGTTCACATGTAGGATTCAGTGGGGAATTTTTAAAAGAATTCTAGTTTTCTGTCCTCCCCCACAATGAACACATTTGTTTGCCAATAGGTCAAGGAAATTAAAAAGACTTCCTCGGGCTTGGAACTGTGCATGGTTACTTCAGCTCCTGGTCGGAAACCCACCTCAACCACAATTCCAGATGTTGACTGCCTGCTCTGGGCCATTGGGCGGGACCCAAATTCCAGGGGTCTGAATTTAAACAAACTGGTAAGCTGATTTAGTAATCCCTAAACAGTCTTGAATCTCTTAGCGTTCCCCCAACCCCAGGTAGTGGGTTCTGTTGGAGTCTTTTTTATTATTATTATGACATGCATTCAGTTTGTCATCAAATCCCATTGCTACTTCTTTGAAATTTAATTTAAAAAAATTTCCCTTTGTAGTGTCAGCACCGCAGATCAGTCCCCTGCCACCTCTAATCTAGGTTGTCCAGCAGTTTCTGACTAGCCTCTTCCTTGCAGGTTTCATTTCTTACTATGGTATTTGTCTCTTTAAAGCCCTATAATTATTCCTTATTGTCTGTAGCTCTATTCCTGATTGTAAATTGTCCTGAACACTGTAGCACTTGGGGATAGAAGCAATGTATAGATAAGCTAGATATTTATATGATGTCCTTTCACAATTTTAGGGGATTCAAACTGACAAAAAAGGTCATATCATCGTAGATGAATTCCAGAATACAAACGTAAAAGGCATCTATGCAGTTGGGGATGTGTGTGGAAAGGCTCTTCTGACTCCAGGTAATGTGTCCCCTCTCCTTGGGTTAGGGAGGCTCTGTGTGTGATATAACACTGTTCTGAAGTTCACATCAAATCAGCTTAAGCAGAGCTAGAAGAATGAGTGTCTTTATGGCATCAAAATGATAAAAATGTACTGAAATAGATGCTGGTTGTTAACACCTCTTCATTTGCCTTCACTCTACCTCTCTGTGACCTCACCAGCCTTTTCAAAATGGCCTCGAGTCTTACCTCAGAGTGGAAACGTCCCAAGTTACACACCCAAAGCCTTTTAGGGAAGTTCTCTCAAAGACAAAATAACAGGCAAAGTTTCAAAACTTGATAACATAATCTAACTGTTGAAAATTGTCAAAGCGAAGAAATTTTTTCTACTGATAACTTATTTTGGAAAAATACCTGTCAGTTTCAAACCAATAAAATTAGTAACTGATGCTTTTACTGAACTCAGGCATTTATTTTAAAAGCCTGTTAGGAATAAAGACAGCAAACTTTTAAAAAATAATTAATAAAATAGGGGATTCTGGGATATCTCAGCAGGTTGAGCACTTGCCTTGCAACCATGAAGTCTGGGGATCAGTTCTCGACCCCGGCCTGTGCAGACTCATATGCTAAACTGTGGCACAACTGGTAACTGCTGGGATGGTGGTGAAGGTTCTCGCCTCCCATGCAGAAGATCCCCAGTTTAGTTCCCACCCCGTGTGGCTCCACATCCACCTGTGTGGAATGAAACTGTGTCGCAACTAATGACGCACAACTATGGAGAATGCTCTGGGCCCTCCCCTCTTATCTCTCTCACCTTCTCTCAAACAATAAAATAAAAAAATTTAAAAATAAACTTAAAAAAAATTTAGTGTGAACTGAATGTGGTTATGAAGTAGAAATGAGGATGCTTGTAACTAATAGAGTTTGCTCCATAAATATGGTATCAAAAAACAAATATCCTTATTAAGTAGGTAACTGCCAGATGGTTGGAAACTTGTAAATGTCTCTCTTTTTGTCATAAAATGTTCAGAATTCAATAGTTTTGATTGTTAAGTAAGGTATTGATATGCTTTTATTATATTAAACTTGGTATTATAATGAGCATCGGTGCAAAACTTTGTCAGAACTGCTATGTTAAGCCAGATGGCTAAATGGTCGGTAGAACAATCTTGCCATGTAAAAACGAGCAATAAGCTAATCTACTTGAAAATATCTTTGCAGTTGCCATAGCTGCTGGCCGAAAACTTGCCCATAGACTTTTTGAATGCAAAGAAGATTCCAAATTAGACTATGACAACATTCCTACGGTGGTCTTCAGCCACCCCCCTATTGGGACAGTGGGACTCACAGAAGGTAGGTATTTAAAAATGAAGGTCATTTATGGTTTTGTTCCCTCCACACCCAACGCTACACTAGGAGTCTGTTAGCTGACTAAATCCATCTCAGCCCCTCAAGTTACATTCTTTTTGTCACAGTTCCAATTTCCTCCCTGACTACTGTCACTTTGAGAGTATAATTCCTTTCCTCATACCGCTGTGTCATCTCTGACATTTTTTAGCTTTTTTATCTGAACTAATTCACGTCTTTGGATGAAGTGAGTCTCTTGTAGGCAACATATATAAGGGTTTTGTTTTCTTATCCACTCAGCCACTCTCTATCTTTTGATTGGAGCATTTAATGCATTTACATTTAAAATAATTGTTGATAGATATATAGTTAGTGCCATTTTATTCATTATTTTTTAGAATTCCTTTTAACATTTCTTGTAATACTAGTTTGGTGGTGATGAACTCCTTTAAAAAATCTATTTCAAAATAGATTTTTTCTTTTTCTAGAAGCTCTTTATCAGTCCTCTCCTTTGATTTTAAATGATAGCCTTGCTGGACAGAGTAATCTTGATTGTAGGTCCTTACTTTTCATCACTTTGAATGTTTCGTGCCAGTCTCTTCTGGCCTGGAAAGTTTCTATTGAGAAATCAGCTGACAGTCTTATGGGAGCTCCCTTGTAGATAATGAACTGCTTTTTTGCTACTTTTAAGATTCTGTCTTTGTCTTTAGCATTTGGCATTTTAATTATGATGTGTCTTTGTGTGGGTTTCTTTGGGTTCATCTTATTTAGGACTCTCTGCACTTCCTGGGCCTATATGTCTGTGTCCTTTGCTAGGTTAGGGGAGTTTTTCATCATTATTTATTCAAATAGATTTTTAATTTCTTGCTCACTTTTTTCCTCCTGGTTACCCTTGTGATGTAAATGTTGGTATGCTTGGTGTTGTCCCAGAGACCCCTTAAATATCAAATCGGAACATTTAAATTGATACAATATTATCTAAACTTTAGATCTTATTCAGATTTTGCCAATTATCTCAAATCATTTCATTTTTAACATTTTTTTCTCCAAGTTAGGATTCAGTCCAGGATAATACAGTGTATTTAGTTTTCATACCTCTTTGGTCTTCTTTAATTGGGAGATACAATTCCTCAGTCTTTTATGACATCCACATTTATTTTGTAGAATATCACTCATTGTGGTTTTGTTTGATATTTCCTCATGATTTGATTCAGGTTATGTATTTTTTGTTCTCTCTTTGATAGGTCAGTGTAACTGTTTCATTTTTTTAAATAGATAACTTTTTTACCTGTGTATTACAGATGAGGCCATTTCTAAATATGGAAAAGAAAATGTGAAGACCTATTCAACCACCTTTACCCCACTGTATTATGCGGTTACCAAAAGAAAAACGAAATGTGTGATGAAAATGGTTTGTGCTAACAAAGAAGAAAAGGTATAGGAAAAATTTAATAAGCTAAAGATAACTTCAGGGTTGTCAGGGATCTTGGCATTTGGGTGGGGTGGGGAAGGAGGAGACCAGGTAGTTAAGCCCTCTATGATTGATTCAGCTTGTGCACCCCCCTTTTTATCTGCCTGCATATATTGAGGTTCTTCATAATACTTCATTTAGAAAGATGGTTCTACTGCATACAAAGGGTGAAAGGTTGAAAACCACAAAAAGCTTATTGTCACTGACCAATAGGCCAGGATAGATCGATAGGGTAGTCAGAAATACTGGTAAGTGTAAGAATTTAATGTATGATAAATTTAAATTTAACCAGTCAGTGAAGAAAAGGAAATTTATTCAGTAAAATTAGCTATTTTTGGTTTTGCTTTTTGAGGAACTACCAAACTGTGTTCCAAGGTGGCTTTTGTCATTTTACATCTCCCTTAGTCTCCTATGAGGGCTCCAATTCCTCCACACCCTCACCGACACTTGTTACTGTCTTTTAGTATAGCCACCCCAGTGGATGTGAAGTGGTATCTTATTGTGATTTTGGTTTGAATTTGATCAGGTGTTTAGAAACATAATTTTTGAAATAGATTTTGTTTGGTATTCGGTCAGCCTGTTGGGTTTTTCTACAAATTGGATTAAGTATTACAATGGAACTTAGCACTATGCCTTGGGAACATGGCTCTGTGAGGGACAGTGGCTTAATTAAAGATTCAGGTATAGTTTCCAACATCTTTATCAGAAAGAGCATAGTTTGTTTCTGATCTGGTGTCCCTGTACTCCAAAAGCCGTACATGGTCCCTGGTTTATAGAAATCATCAGTAGTGAAGACTGACAGACACAGAATCAGAGCAAACAGAAGGAAGTAAGTGGGTTGACAGTAAAATAAAGTTTGCTTTTTCTTGGCCCTGAATGTTCCCCTGTATTCTAAGATTTCCAGATGTTGAATCAGCAAGATCCCCACTTATTGCTTCATATCAATTATTTCTTCATGCCCATTTGTCATTCATTTGTTTGATAAACATTACCTGATAGTCTGCTAAAGTCTAAGAACTGGGATATGGAGAGGGTTGATATAAAGTTCCTGCCATTAGCAAGAACTCTGGTATTGTAAATTCAATTTAGATCACAATATCTAAAAATATGACTGTATTTAATGCACACATTATACATGATTTGGAATTATTTTAAATTGAGATACATTTTTTTTTAATTGTAAGGAGTACATAGCATAAAATTTACCACCTTAACCATTTTTAAGTGTACCATTCAGAATATTAAGTATAATCTTAATTTTTTTCACAAAATATTTTTGTAGCTAGATTTTATGTTTTCTAACTTTGGTTCTCAATCAACTGTTTAGCCTAAAAATATTTGCTGAAGGAGAACGTTAACCAATAGTCTTAAAGTGCAGTGAGAAATCTCCTTGGAAAATGTGATATGAAACAGATGCCTCTTTATAGTCATCCAGCATGTATGGACTAAGTGCCAACATTGTGCTTAGCAGTAGGGATAAAGTAGGGGAGCAAAAGGAGACCAGAGTGCCCTTCATCTAGACATTAACGTCTGCTGTGAAAGATGGGCTGTGATGGTCTGATCCCCAGGTAAATAAATACAACATTACAGTTGTGAGAAAACCATGGTGGAGAAATACTGGTAGTGAGAGATTATGTGATAGACAGTTTAATTTGGTCAGGAAGGACTGTGTAGGTATCTGAAGAATGAATGGGCTTTTACTGTTAAAAGAGGGGCAGAAAGGTTGTCCAGACAGAGGAAACAACTGTGTAAAGGAAAGAGCATGCGTGGTGAGTACTTGGGACCAAAGGAAAGCAGTGAGGCCGAGTGCCTGAGGGCGGGTTGTATGAGACGGGTGGGGAGGGATGTTGAGGGAGGAGTCCGTAGGGCCTTGTAGGCTGTGCCATGGCAATTGTGATTAGAGATGTGAATTTTTTTAATATTAGATATCTTTCTTTTTTGTTGTTTTTTAATCCAGGTGGTTGGGATCCACATGCAAGGGGTTGGGTGTGACGAAATGCTGCAGGGTTTTGCTGTTGCAGTAAAAATGGGAGCCACAAAAGCTGACTTTGACAACACGGTTGCCATTCACCCTACCTCTTCAGAAGAACTGGTCACACTTCGTTGAGAACTCAGAGACTCCTATGGCTGGCAGCTGGCCCAGTAGACCTTCTGAAATGAACCAAATAGTCACATTTACTGAAACTGTTCACACTTAATGCATTTCTTTATTGTAATCAGGATCTTCCACTAGTGGAAAGTTTTTTTGTTATCCAGGACTGATTTTCATTTGATTGCATCTCATAATAATCAGTACTTTAGCATTTTTTTTTATTAACTCTGTGCTAGCTGGTTGTTTTGCTTTGTTTTTGTTTTAGCCTCGCCCCAAGTGTAAAACTATTGTGAACTATAATTAATGTACTTGAATGAATATATCTTGCTACATTTTACAGAAGATTACGATAGCTGTTCACGTTTAAATAATACAAATGCACAGAATCTGTTTTATTTTTATTTTGTTGTATTATTACTTTTTTTGGGTTTTCTTTTATTTTTTGTATATTGCAAAGCTGCTGCAAGGATGTGAGCTTTCTCTAAACCTATGACACAAGAGGCCTGCCTCTCTCATTTTATTTTTTTGTTTTAAGTGATTAAAAATTATTTGTGTTACTTTTATGAGATGAAGTACATTAAACTTGGGAAAGATTTGAGAAGGCTGGCTACATAAGTGAGGGACATTTTAGAAGTGATTCCTGCTTTCATAAGGAGAAGGGAGTCAAATACTTCAAGAGTCCCTTTTCCTGCTAAGAGTTCATAGTTCAATGAATCAATGAATCATTTCAGTTTTTATGTGTTATTTTATTTTTCCTGAAAACTGTTTCTAAACATTTGAAAATAAAATAATTTTTTTCTTCTTACACAATCTGTTGTCATGAATTTATGGGTTATAGTTCATTTTCTAGGAATATCGCTCATTGGAAGGTTAGAAGCCAACATGGAACTACCTTAAGAAGTTTTAAGGCCTCACGGGACAGAAAAGAGATTTCTCTTTGATAAGTAAAGACCAGAAGTACAAAAGAAGCATTTAGTTAATTTAATAGCTAAGTTTGCAGAACAGTCTAGAAATAACTTGGGTTTTTAGCACTTTATTTCCATTAGTCTTTACCAGGTAGGTAAGTAAGTTAAAATTTCCCATGGCTCTCATTAATGGCATAGTGCCACTGACTGCTTTTGTCCATTAAGCTCTTCATAAATGTCTTCCTGGTTGACTCTGGGCAGGTTGCTGCACTGACTTCAAGTAGGTCCAATGTAATGGAAGAAATATACCACATTAGTAACAAGGTTATATGATTATTGCTGCAAGCAAATGGGGCCTACGCACCTGGAGTGGACTGGACATAACCACACACTCCCTTCTTATCTTGCAGCCTAAAAGATAATGGGCCCTGGTGCGTTTCTCACTGCACTGGCTCTACACTTTGGGTAGGACTTCGTAAAAAAAAAAAAGGGGTGGCCCAGTAGTCACTTCTCTCACCATGAATGTTTTTTGTTTCAGGTATCCTTTGCACTGCCTGTTTCTACAGTATGCCAACGTGAAAGAACCTTTTCCCAGTGCAGTCTTTGTTCTCATCAGTCCTCAAATTGGTCCAGTGTAAGGTGATTGGCGCAAAAGCCTCCATTACAAAAACGCACCGGGGAGAATAAAGATATGCAGGGCAACACATTGTATGGTATCTGGCACACTGCAGGTGCTCAGTAGATAATATTTACTGAAGGAAATACATGGTATGTGCACTCAAGTAACCATATAGTCTGGAATAAGATAAAATTCTGCACAAATAACTGCAATTAAAAGCAAAGTGTTTGGCACAGGGTAACCATATGATTTGCTGACTAAAATGGGACACTTAATTAATTGGGGCAAAAGGCGTACATTTGTCCTGCCACAGGAAAATGGGACAGTGCCACCCTAGTTATTAGAGATGGATTTATACAACTTCAGTAGAGGCAGAAAGTGTCACTTTGCTGGGAAAACTGAAGGTGGCTTTGAGAAAGGAAGAGGTTATGTAGACTTTGGAATTTGAGGATTGTGAGGGAGATGGTCAGGGTATCTGGAAAGTACAGTGAGGCAGAGTTGGGTCAAGTATTTGAAGGAAAAGATAGAGTTCATTCAGTATGGTTGGAGCATAAGAGTGTATGTTTGTTCTGGGTGGAATGTTCTTCCCCACTTGTTCACAAGATGATCCACTTATGTGTTGCTGCATAACAAACTACCTAAAAACGTACTGGCTTAAAACAACAACCACTTTATTATATTTCATGATTCTTTGTGTCAGGAATTCAAGCGAGACTCAGCTTGCATGTATGACTCTTCTAATAGTGTCTACAATGATCCTTTGGGGTTTTTCAAGTGGCAGATGGACTTGTCTAGAAAATCTAAAGCAGTCATTCATATGCCTGGCACTTAGGCAAGGATGACTTTGAATTGCTTTGCATCATTTCATTGTAATTGGTATAAGAATCCAATTGGTATAAGAATCTTGACCTTTTAATATTTGGAAATATGAAATAGAGGTGGAAATTTAAGAAATAAAGAAGTCAGAATTTGTGAACTTATTTAATTTAGGACTTGAGGGAAAGGGAGGAGTCAAAATTAGCCCTGAAGTTTCCAACCCATGGGGAGAAAGATGATGCCTTTACTAGAAAGAGACAAGACAGGCAGAGAAAATGATTTAAAGGGGACAGATGCTAAGTTTGGGGCATTTGAGTTTGTGGTCCCAGTAGGGATCTGGAAGTTTTAAAGCTTAAGATAAAAGGTCCTCACTTCTTTAAAAAGTTATTGTTCTTTTGTTAAAATACTGTGTAAGTCCAAGTTGTAACCATCCCTCTGAGTTATTCATGATTGGGTACTCCCATGTTTACATGCAGTGCTAATAACTTGCTTTTCTCAAAAAGTCTTTATTTCTCCCTTAAGGGATAAATGCTAGGAAGGAAGCAGGGTACTGGGGTGATATTTTTAGGATGGGTGGGTTACATCAGAAGATAGGGGAAAAGCCTCTGAGGGAGGAGAGACAATCAATGCAAGAGAAATCCAGGATAGGTGATGAGCAAAGTACTTACTTCAGCTCTCGATTTGTGTGGATTTGGGCTAATTTATTTTGTCAGGTGTTTTGAGAATTTATATGATCTGTTTAGTTGAGATGGATTGCCAGGTAAGGGGAGTTGATCGGCAGTTATTTGATGCCAGAAAGAAATTTATTAACTTTACCTCAGTTTTCTTCTTTCAAACAATTATGTAATGTAAAACATTAAAATATAAAATTAAGCTATTACATAAGAAATTCTGATACATGCTAAAATGTGGATGAACCTTAAAAACATTACACATAAAATAAGACACACAAAAAAACAAATATTGTATTATTCCACTTATATAAAATATCTAGAACTAGGGCAAATTCCTAGAGATAGAAAGTAGATTAGAAGTTACCAGAGGCTGTGGGGAAGAGGGAATGGGAATCATTGCTTCATGGTTATGGAGTTTCTGTTTGAGGTGATGAAAAATTTTGGAAATAGTAATGATGGTTGCATAATAGGAATCTAATGTCACCAAGTTGTATACTTTAAAATGGTTGAGGGGAAACCGGGATGGCTTAGCAGGTTAAGCACTTGCTTTGTAGCCACAGGGTCTGAGGATCGAATCCTGGCCCTGGCCTGTGCGGACCCATATGCTGAACTGGGCTGTGGCCCCCAGTTCAGTTTTCCCTGGGGCGAGCATCCCATGTGGGAGGCCCCGGTTCGGACCCCAGCACTTGGGGATGTGCCTCCCATGCAGGAGGCCCCTGGCTGGTTCCTGCCCTGTGCGGCCCGCCCCCCCCCCCCTCCCAACCTGTGTGGAATTAAACGGTGTCGAAAACTGATGACATACAACTATGGAGACTGCTCTGGCCCTCCCCCTTCTCTCTCTGTCAAAAACAATAAAATAAATCTTTAAGAAAAATGGTTGAAATGGTACATTTATGTTATGTTACATAGATTTTACCACAATTAAATAAAATAGTAAAAAAAAAAGTCAACTGTATTGGAATTAATCCTGTGCTTATACTAAATTGTGTTTTTTGGGTGGGGAGGTGTGGCTTGGTCAGGACAGAAGAATGTTTTATAAAATATATAAATTATATTTCCCTGAAGAAGCCACAACTCTTTCTACCAAGAAGTTTGCAGGGTATTATAAGCATTCATGAGATGAGACATAATTGCTATGCATTTGTAGCTTGAATCATTCTTCATAGAATTTGACACTAGCCACACCCTTCTGAACTGGAATAATGAGGATGCCATTATGTAGGTGGTTTTAATTACAATAAAGGTTTATTTCAGCATCAGTGGTGGAGACTTTGTGTATATTACATAAATAGCCATTTCTCTATAAATAGTTATGTCCTACATCTCTGAGTGGGATATTTTCCCCCATGTCTTCTGTAGCTCTAGCTAGAGGGCGCCTCAGAAGCAACCCATACGGTGTCTACATTTTGTAACAAAGATAAGAAGGCAGGATAAAAGTTGTTTAACCCCAAGTATTGAAATCAAGCTAATTTGGGCTGATATTTAGGAATGGTTAAGTTGGTCATTGTAATCAATATTACTAGCAGACAATCCTTTGTTTTTTCCATTTCTTTGTATTGTGTCCACATTTAGGTACTTCTGACACAAAAAAATGGCCTAATTACAGGCCATATAGGGAGCCCATTTTTGTCTTCACTTAAGGATATTGCCCAAAAGTGTTTTGAATGATTGCAATCATTGTTTTCAGTGTTATGACATAGTTACAGGCAACTGGCCGCATAAACAAGAGTAATGCCACTGATTGACAGCATCCAGCATTTATACATTTCAATGGTTTGCTGAGGTCTGTAGGGGAGGGTTTCAAGTTGGGCAATGCTAATGATGTAGCCGTCATATTTGAGTAAAGGAGGGACAATTGAGATTTGGGAGTTTAGATTATAAGTAACATATTCAATGTTGATATATTAGAAGGCATAACTGTGTCCAGTATCTGTTCCAACTGAGATGAGACAAGACATTGACATAAAGGATTATGAGCATTTTGTTAAACAAGGAGGTCATTAGACTGTGTTGGCTGTAATGCCTTGGTAGCCTACATAAGCAAAGTAACCTAAGTTAGAGTTAATGAACTTGAATCTGAAAAAATGAAACTTAAGAACTAATCACAACCTACCAACTAGCCTTTCCCAAATAAGGCAATTGCTTAAGCAGTAGCCAATCAAACACTTTTTTTTTATTTGCTTCTGAGTCTTCTTTATAAAAACCTTTTGCTAAGCTATCAGTGGATTGTTCCTAAGCATTTTGAGTTTGGGGCTGCCTCACTTCAGTAGATGTTTGTGCAAATTCTTCAAAATTTTAACTTTTTTTTAAAACAGTTCATTGAGTGCTTTCCATGTGGTAGGTCTAGTTCTGTAAAAGCATGATTCTCCAATTGGTAGGCTCATAAATCTCAGGTGACTGGGTAATGAGCAGGTGCCAAAGTTTTATTTAACACAAGCGGAAATGAATGAAGACCATGTAAATGAGAAAAGACTACAGAGCTTGCTATATAGAGCTAGGGAGTCCGCCACTATTACTTGTATTCGGCAGAAATTAGAAAGCTACCAGAGGGGAAGCGTTACAGGTGTACTTTGGAGATACTGCACTTACGTTCCAGATCACTGTAATGGAGTGAGTTATGGCAATAAAGTGAGCTGTAATATTTTTGCTGGTGGAAGGTCTTCAATATGTAAAGAACAACTGTAAAGTGCAATAAAGTGAATCACAATAAAATATAGTATACCTGTATAGTGAGGGAAAGAAAGAGATGTTCCTGGTATCGTCTGATTAAAGTTTGTTGGCACGGTAAGCTGGAAGTAAAGTAACTAGAAGTAGGTGCCCTACTAGATTGGGTGAGTATATTTGGTTTTCTCTGGTTGGTCCTGGTGTGTGCATATGTAAACTCATGTGTGCTTGGGTGTGTATGTGTGTTTTGTGCTGTGTCTGTCTAAGGCAAGTTGCGTGCCCCCCACCCAGTTTGGCCCCTGGCTCGTGGGGGTGTGCTTCCCATATGGGAGGCCCCCCAGCCCAGTTCCTGCCCTGCACTGCCCCTGTCCACCTGTGTGGAACTAAACCATGTCAAAAACTGATGATGTACAACTATGGAGACTGCTCTGGGGCCTCCCCCTTCTCTCTGTCTTTGTCTCTGAATAATAATAAAATCTTCAAAACCAAACCAAACCAAACCAAACCAAACAAACAAACAAAAAACAGGCAATTGTTACCAACCAATGTCACCCCATTTAACAACAAAAAAATTTAGTTAAAAAATAATAAAACAAATAATCCAAACAAACAAACAAACAACAAAAATACAGGCAAGTTGGCAATCTGAACAAATCCTGACTTCTGAGCTAATTGCTGGAAAGGTGGTTTAGTTTCTTAATGCAAAAAAACATTTTTCTAATCACTTATGGTATAGCCATTGTATATTAAGTCTCTGACTCATTGGTAAGGTAACCAGAAGAATGATGGAACTGATTCCATAAGTATATGAGGAACTAATTTATATAATCACTTGGTAAAGGAACAATGAAATAAAAATTAATAAATTGATACAATACTGGCTCATGTTTCTCTGCACAGTGCAATTTTAACTTTTGGGATTAATTTTAGTACTTGATGTCTGCTTCTCCCCATTATACCTCATCAGTTTTTTACCAGTTAATATCTGGTTTTACTCGGTTGTAAAACCTCTGGGCCCTACCTACTGAATTGTTATTCAGTTACATTTCTAGAGGGTATCAGATGAACGTCAGTGGGTTTATTACAGAACCCTCTAAAATGAAACCAACTTCAAAAAGCCACACAATCGATCTCTTTTGGCTTTATTTCCAAGTTTTGAATAAAAATTTGTCATCTGATTTAATCTTTGTAACAGTCTAATGTAAGGAACCCATTGTGGTCATATAATTATTCCCTGATGAGAAAACGAACACAGGTTAAGTAACTTGAGTAACCAGTACTAAGTAATTAAAGGACAGCTGCACAATAGTTGAGCACTGGCTACGCTGCCACTTGGGTTATAAGAGTGAGGAAAGGATATCGCAGAAATCTGATACTGCAAAACATTGTAGGCTGTGGCAAGGCCAATTGCCTTTCTCGTCGCTTTACTTCTACCCCTTTATGTTGCTTCTGAATCCAAAATCATTTTCTAAGAGTTCACGGGTGTAGTGGAAAGGGTTCACACGTGTGGTGGTTTGGAGTTCAGAACCGGCTTTGCTAGTTGTGCTGTGTTGAGCAAGTCATTGAGCTTCCCTGGGCCTCACCTGTAATCTGAAACAATGTTCTTTGAAGTTTAAATGCTGGTAACAGGCATTTGATGTACCTGGTAGACAATAACTTGAAAAAAGTGTGTCGCACCACTGGGTCAATTAAACAGGTTCGAGAATACGCTGGAGGAGGATCTGGGAGCTTTCAATTTGTGCAAAGGAAAGATTTCCATCTTAGCTGCTGCTAGTCGCCTGAGACCCCGCCTGAGTCTGGTTCTCCGCCCCACCCCCAGTCATCCTCTCGTTGCCATGGAGATCAGGAACGCTCCAGCTGGCGGGTCTTCCTCCCGCCCTACGCCTAGCCTGGCACGAGACGGCGCACGCGCGTTCTCGGCTGTGGGGTTGCCGCGGTGGCTGCCGGGATGGAGCGTTTAGCCGCTTGATCAGGAAGTGGCGGGCGGGGCTCCAGGCCGAGTCGTTGCTGCTGTGGGCATTGCTACCACCGCCAGTACGGAGATCGGGACCTGGCGGGGCAGCTCCCGGCGTGGATGTCGGCGGCAGGTGGGGACGCCCACTAGCAGCAGAAAGCGGAGGCCTCGCGGGAGTCGGCGGTTGGCCGAGGCGGAGCAGGGAGGCGGCGGCGGCGGGTCGCGTGGGGGCGGCCCACCTCGCTCAGGTAGGGGCTGCGGCCACCGGGGGAGGGGAGCCGACCACCGGCCCGTGCCTCCTCGCGCAGGGGGACCGCCGCCTCCCAAGGGGCGAGCCTGCCTTTCACCCCGCGGGAGGTCGGGGCTGCCGTTTCCTACGCGAAACACACACGGGAACAACTTGCGAGCATTGTCTTTTAGGCCAGAGGTTTCATTCTGCAAACTTTGGGGTTGTAAAGGGGAAACCTGCAGTCGGATAGTAGACTGTGCCGCTGCGTAGCCCCCAGGTTTATATTAACAGTCGCCGAGCGAACCGGGTGTGTAGAGTTTGGGGAATCACTATGTCCAACCAACAACTAAAGGGCTGTGATTGAGGCTTGTTCACGGACTTTTTTTTTAAAGCTGCCTGTCGGAGACCTAGTTTGTAATGATTCGTAAACTTTAGTTATCAGAGTTTTGTGTAAAGTCTAAAGACATTTTCCATACAAAACGGTGCGGTCCATTTTTCTCCCACTTTCACGTTTCTGTCATTAAAGATGTAGGGAGTCTCTTCTCACCTTGCCGGCTTACTCCTGGCAGTGTTCTTAGGTACCGGTGGCACTTCTGAGGCTTAGGCGGGGACAGGAGCAGAAGGGAGGGAGGTAGAAAGGTTGGAGTAGAACGATACGGTGGAAAGAACGTGGGCTCTGGAGCCAGAGGATTGTGACTTAATTTGGGCTGCTGTGTCCCGATTGCGACACGTGCACAACTGAACTCATTAAGTGTTGTTTTTTTAAAGTAAACGGAGAGGGCGATGTGTCCTGTCTTCCACACTGACTTTGCTAGTCAGTACACGTAAAATTACAAATATGAGTAGCCTTCTGATAAAAAGATAGGCAGAGCATGCAAATGGTGAAAGACATTAAGACTTATTCTCTGAGTGCCATTGAACAATACCCGTACCTTACCTTTGGTTTTAGACACCTTTACCAGAATTTCACGTGAGTAAGAAGTAAGACTTCTGGACCAAGACCCAAATATCCTGACTCCTAAATCAAGCGCTCCTTACTCTACACCTGAAATGTTGGTAAAGGCCTCCAAGCTTTGAAAAGTTCTGGAAAATAAATCCATCCTTGCCTTTAAGCAGCTTACATTTGAGAACATGAAAGCATTGAGCACCGCACTTAAAAGCAATGAAGAATTAAAATTGAGCTAGAGTGTTTTGGGTCCGGTCCAAGTACTTCCCACTGTGTGACCTTAAGCCCGCCTCTTCACTTAAGATTTCGTGTATTAAAATAGGAATAAAACAGATACCTATTATCTACTAGAGTTGTGAGGATCAAATGGTGTAAGCATTTAGATCTTTGTAACTGTAAGGCTTTTATTTAAGTCTGTGCTAAAATGTTTAAAAGCCTGGGTTAATTACATACCTTGTCTTTACAAGGTGAAATAAACAGGTGTTTTCTGTTTGGGGCGTATTGCGCCCACCTTACCACTTGTGAATTCTTCCTTGTTTTACACTTTACCTCCCTCATTTTCTATCTTCCTCAGCCAGTACAATTAATCATTCTCTTCTTTTCAGATCCAACAAAACAGTAATATTGAAATTAACATTTGCATAGCTTTATTAAAAAAAATGCATTCTCATTTTTTTACAGTTGGGCTAGATATAGACAGCACTGGTAGTATCCTCATTTTATTTATGATAAAAGTGGATTGAAAGAGGTCTAGTGGATCACCTGGGGTCATGTTACTGTTAGGTATTAGAAGGTCTTTGATTTGAGGTCCTGTGCCAGTGACTCTTAGTAAAGTTTACTCTGATTATTTCGTGTCAATGCTTATATTTTTAACTTAGCATGCTAAATCACATCATTTAAAAAATTCATTTTAAAGTGTATGCTCAGTGCTTTCATGTTCTCCAATGTAACCTGCTTGAAAGCAAGAAATCTTGTTTTCAAATGTAAGCTGCTTGAAGGCAAGGATTTATTTTACAGAACCTTTCAAAGCTTGGAGTACAGGGCCTCACAAACAGAAGACATTTAATAAAGAGTTGTGAAACCAATAACAATGAGGCTGGAGCAATTTAAAGATGTTTTTCTGTTCATTATTCATTTAATAAGTAGTTATTGAACTACCCTGTGCTTGAAGGTTTTCAAAGTGTAAGATAGTCTTTTTTTTTTCTCTGAGACCTTCCTTGCCAGCTTAGGAACTCTAGTCTTAACAGTGCACAAATAATTTACATAGTCAGCTTGTGCACTTTTTAGATTCTATGGGATTCTAGAGAGGGTTCAGACAAGAGAGGAACATTTTTAAATACTTGTTGAGTAATCTGTGGCTTCCCTGTTTTGTTTTTCCTTTTTAATCCCTCAAGTATTCTTTTATTTTTATTTATTTATAGTTTTTTTTTTTGTTTGTTTGTTTTTTGACAGAGAGAGAGAGATACAGAGACAGAGAGAGAACTGAACCAGGGGAACTCCCCAGTTCAGCATGGGATTCGATCCTCTGTCCTTGGCACTGCAAAGAGAGCGCGCTTAACCCACTGAGCCATCCCTGCTTCCCCAAGTATTCTTTTAAAATAAAGTTAATGCACACATCAGGACACACCATAAAGATTTGCTACATATTTACAAGGCACCAACCCTTTCTCACCTTTAATATGAATTATGCAAATGGAAAACATATCAAGATACACCCACCTCTGTTTCCTGATTGTGTTGAAGTTGTGTATGGTTGTAGAGTTTTAGAACTGGGGAAAACCCCAAAGAGATTTAGTTCTACCTCCCTTCAAATCAGGAATTTTCTGTGGCTATTTCTACTGTATATTGATCCAGCCTCTTCATCACTTGATAGAGAATTCACCAGTTTTAATATATAACTTTTCATGTATAAGCAATTCTGATGGTTCCCTTTTTTTTTTTTTTTGCAGTAAGCCTAAATCTGCCTCCTAATTTCTGCCCAGTAGTCCTTATATTGTTTCTAGAGCAGCTTTGTCCAATAAAGATACAATGTGAGCAGTGTGAGCCACACGTATAATTTAAAATGTTCTAGTAGCCATAGTTTTTAAAAAAGTTTTTAAATATTAGGGGAAATAAATTTGAATTTTATTTAATCCAGTATATTCAAAATATTGTCACATTAACATGTAATCAATCTAAAATGTCTCAGTAATTTTAATTTTGCTATTTTTTACTAAATTTTATTTTTATACATTATATACTTTTTTAAAAACATTTATTTTATTATTAGAGACATGCGCACACACAGAGAACAGGGAGGGCCCAAGCAGTCTCCATAGTTGTACGTCATTAGTTTTAGCATAGTTTCATTCCATACAGGTGGATGTAGAGCCGTGTGGGGTGGGAACTAAACTGGGGGCCTTCCACATGGGAGGTGCTCCCCTGTTCAGCATATGAGTTTTCACAGGGCTGGGATTCAATCCCAGACCTTGCAGTTGCAAGGTAAGCGCTCAGCCTGTTGAGCTATCCCGGCATCCCATTATGTACTTCTTATTAAATTTATTGGGGTGAAATTGGTTCATTAGTAATTTTTAAAAAGTTTTTTTCTTTATACTAAGCTTTTAAATCTGTTGTATGTTTTACACTTATAGTATAACTCAATTCTAGCTCCATTTCAAGTGCTCAGTAGGCATGTGTGGCCAGTGGTTACCGTATTAGTGCAATTCTAGAGCGTTACAGAATAATTGTTTCTCTTTACTAGTGCCTACCACAGTGCATGGCATGTAATAGGCACTGATTAAAGATTTTGATTGAGTAAGTGAATAAATACAAGTGCTAGAGAACTAGTAATAAGGAATCTTGTTTGGCAAGTAACTCTTGTTGACACCCATAGATTTAGCATATAGGTTTCAGTGACTGGAATCTGTATTAAAAATACTTATTTTTATCTTTGCAGCGTTATGGATCCAAGCCTGTTGAGAGAACGGGAGCTGTTCAAAAAGCGAGCTCTTTCCACTCCTGTAGTAGAAAAACGTTCAGTATCTTCTGAATCATCAGCAGCATCATCAAAGAAGAAGAAGGCAAAGCTAGAACTTGGAGGATCATCAGGCTCTAAGCAAAATTCTGGTTAGTAAAATGGTTTAGGATTTAGTTTTTTTCAGGAAACCATTTAGTAATGGCAAGTTCATTTTTAGTTCAGCATTCATATTGATAGGCACTTTGTTAAGTACAAAGGATGGAATGATAGGAAATTTTATTGCTCTTAAGGTATTAATAGTCTTCACATGAAACTATAATAATAAAAATGAATCTCAAATACAAAAAATGAAAGATATTAATAGTCTTGTGTTATAGTTACAATTTAGGTTATTGAGGTTTAATTTACCATACAGTATATTTAATATACCATACAGTATATTTGTTTTAAGTGTACAGGTTAAAAGATTTTTAGTAAATTTATAGAGTTTTGCAACTGTTAGCACAATTCAATTTTAGAAATTTCCATCACCCCCAAAAGATCCTTTGTGCTTATTTGTAGTTACTTCTTATTTCCACCCCAGCCCCAGAGAACCAATACTCTTACTTCTGTCTTCATAAATTTGTTTTTTTCTGGACATTTTATGTTAATTATGGTATTATACAATATGTGGTCTTCTGTTGAGATGATCATGTTGTTCTTGTACTTTATTAGTACTGTATATACATGAATTGATTTTCAGATGTTAAACCAACCTTGCATTCTTGGAATAAATTTATTTGGTTATGGTATATAATTGTTTTTATTTGTTGTGGTATATTCACTTTGCTGATATTTTGTACAGGATTTATTCATGTTATGGCACATATCAGTACTTCATTCCATTTTATTGCTGAAGTCTGATGTATGGATATACCACAATTTGTTTATCCATTTACCAGTTAAAAGACATTTGTATTCCTTGTGCTTTTTGGCTATTAAGAATAGTGTTGCTTTGAACATTCGTATACAAGTCTTTGTGTTAATATGTTTGTTTTTTTCTCTTGGATAGATACCTAAAAGTGAAATTTCTGGGTTATGTGGTAAATTTATGTTCAAATTTTTTTTTTTATTGTTAAATTTCCATGTTCAATTTTTAAAGAAACTACCAAAATGGCTGTACCTTTTTACATTCTCACCATCAATGCATGAAGGTTCCATTTTTTTCTTATTCTTGCCAAGACCTATTAGTTTTTGTCTATCTGGTAATAGCCATTCTGGTGGAAGTGAGAGGGTATCATTAATGACTAAAGATGTTGGGCATCATTTCATGTGCTTATTTGACCATTTATGTGTTTTTTGCTATAGTGAATTCATATTTTTTGCCCATTAAAATAAAATTGGGTTTTCTTTTCATTGATTTTAAGAGTTCTTTATATATTCTGGTTGCAGTTTCTTGATGCAATATTACTTGTGCTCTTGGAGTTGTATCTAAGAAATCTTTGCCTAACCCAAGTTCATGAAAATATACTGTTTTCCTTTAAGGATTTTGTGTTAGCACTTACATTAGGTCTGCAATATGTTTTAGTTGTTTTATTTTTTTGTGCATTTAACATAAAGGTCTAAAATCATCTTTTTTGCATGTTGCTATTCAGTTTTCCCTGCATTGTTTCTTGAAAAGACTACCTTCTCCATTAACTTACATTGATTGGCACCCTATTGAATATTAGTTTGGTTCTATTGATTCTTGTCTATTATTATTGACAAAACTACACTCTCGATTGCTATAGCACTGCATAATAATTAAGTTTGAAATTGGGAAATTTAAGTTCTTTGATTTGGTTCTTTTTCCTGATTATTTTGGTTTTTCTTGGGTCCTTAGCATTTCCATATAAATTTTAAGATCAGTTTATCAATTCAAATCTGTAAAAGAGCCTGCTGTGATTTTGATAGAGATTTTATTGAATCTATAAATCAATTTGGAGTGCTCGCTTCGGCAGCACAGACACTATAAATCAATTTGGGGAGAATTGCTTTCTTAATAGTAAGTCTTCTAGTCATTGAACATGGATATCTTTGCATGTACTTAGGATTTTAATGTATAAATTTCATATTTATTGTGTTAAATTTATTTCTAAGTATTTTACTATTTTTAATAAATTGTGAATGAACTTGTTTATTTGATTTTTTTATTCAATTGCTAATATATAAATAATAAAAATTTTTGTACATTGTTTCTTGTATTCTGCAATTTTGCTGTATTTGTTTATTCTAGTTTTTTTGTGTGGATTCCTTAGGATTTTCTGCATACAACATTATGTCATCTGTGAATAAGTACAGTTTTACTTTGTCCTCTCCAATATATGGATGTCTTTTATTTCCTTTTCTTGTCTGTCTGAACTGGCTAATATGATAGTAAATAGAAGTAGTGAGAGTGGACATCTTTGCCTGTTCCTGATCATAGGAGGAAATCATTCAGTTTTTTACCATTATATGTGATATTAGTTAATTTTTTAAATAAGAGTAGGCCTATTGTTCTTATGAGCACATATGTTAGGATTGATTATCTCTCATTCTAATGAAATTTACATTGAATTAATTTATAGGAAGCAAAATTTTGAAAACTTCTAAACATTAGCACCAACCCACTCTTAGACCTGGTCTCTTTGATCAGCTGAAGAATATCTTTGCCAAAATCTCAATGACTTAAAAGTTTGTTTCTCTTTTGTGCCACATGTTTATCATGTGTTGATAGGGGTCTTAGCTCATTGTAGTCACTCAAGGCCCCAGACTAATAGAGTATCAGTTATTTTAAATGTTTGTTTCAGTGATAGAAGGAAAGATAACTGGAAGATCTTGCCTTGTAGTTAAATGCTCTGGTCTGGAGGTGACACGTCACTTCTTTCACCACTCATTGACTAGATCTAGTCACAGGGCTGTACCCAGCCATAATGGATTTGTTGTGCTCAGAAAGAGGAGAGCTGCATATACTAAGGGTAAATATTAAAGACTACCTTACGACCTTAGTTCAGGCCACAGTCACCGGATTGCCCAGTTATCTGCTTACAGGTCTCCTGGTTTAGCTTCTCTACTGTCCATTCGGTAGTCAGTGCTTTTTCAATTCCTAAATCTGGTGTCACTGTTTAAGGCTGAACATCATTGCTTTTCTGATAAAGTTCATCTTTTCTTGCAACTTACATGCCCTACCTGATCTAGTATCCACTTATCTTTTATGCCCATCCTCACTGTTCCCCTTGCACTCTCTCCTAGTGATACTGTCTTGTAGCTCCTCTAACATGCTTTATTCTCTTTTGCCTCTTGGCCTTGGCTTATATTATTTCCTTTTCCTGGAGCTTTCTTTCTTACCTGCTTCCCTCTTTTCTTTGGTTAACCTCCATTCTTTTAGGTTTTATCTTGTAATTTATTCCTACTTTCTAACTTGAATACAGTGCATAGCCTTTGAATTCTCATAGCACTCGCTATTTCTGACAGTTACTGCTTGCTATTGTATTAATAATGATTACTTATTTGCCACTTGTCCCTCACACATAGAAGCATTCAATACATATTTATTGAATGGCTAAACAAATTACAGGGTAAAGTAGAGAAAATTTGATAGTGTGCATTACCAAAAAAATCTATTTATTAAAGGACCTATATGCTTTTCATCCATGGCAAGGACCCCAAAGTTTACCATTTATGAAAATGTGGTTTTAACAGTGCTCAGAATAGCTTGTGGTTACCAAAGTATTTTGCATACGTACCTATGTTTCACAGGTCCTTTGAAAGTTGGTTACTTTAGTTGTGGTTGTTTTTAATGTTAAAAACTATAAAAAATAAATATTTTGTGGAAAAGCTGTTTTAGACTGGTAGAGTTCTCTAAATTGAAAATGACAGATATTTATCTTTCACCTTACATATCAAATGTTTTTGTTTTGCCTTAATTTTTAGTAGCTTCTTAATAATTTGTACAGTTGATGTGTGCCACATTTAGTTAAAGGCTATTTTGCTAATTTTAGTAAGGTTGTTGTAAACATTTTTGTATCTTGAGTTTCTTTTGAACGAATTTCTTGATAAAATTTTTAGGAGTGGCATTTCTGGCGTAAGGGCAATTGTAGTGTATTGGTTAGAGTAAGTTTTGGTTTGCTCGTGTGTGGTAGCAGAATTATGATTATAAAATATGTCTGCATGGAGATGCCAGGATAGCTCAACAGGTTGAGCACTTGCCTTGCAACCATGAGGTTCAGGAATCAAATGCTGGCCCTGGCCTTTGCAAAACCCACATGCTGAACTGTGGTGCTGCCTCCCATGAGGGAGGCTCTCGGTTCAGTTCCAGCCCCACATAGCTCCACATGGCCTCACATCCACCAGTGTGGAGTCAAACAATGTCACAACTAATGATGTACAACTATAGAGACTGCTCTGGGCCCTCCCCCTTCTCTCTCTTCTCTCTCACCGTCTCTCAAAACAATAAAATAAACCTTAAAAAAAATCTTTTTATAGCCCTTGGAATATCAAGAAAGAAAACTGCCATATTAACAGATGTTGAGTGGTCCTATCTTTTGACTTTTTTTTTTTTTTTTTTTTGCAGTCTTTTCTACATTTCTACATTCTTAGCCTTTGAGGGTGAGAAGAAAAATGAAAGCACAGCTCATGAAATGTGATTTAGGGGATGTACTACTAAGTTCTAGTTTGAAAATAGCTTGGCCCATCTTAGACCATGTATTTCAACAGCTAGTCCATTTTATGAAATTTTTATGTAAGCATACTTGTGACCTTTCTGAGTGTTTGGAGACTTTCTTCGCACTAATCCTACATAAAACTTCAGTCTTTAAAAATGTATAAGTTGTCTTCAATAATCTAGAAAATACTTGCTTTTTAAGAAGTAGGGAAATTATGTATAAGTGGAAGTATTTTACTTTGGATTTAGATAAGCATTTAAATACTGTTTTTAGTATCAAAAAACATGTGCATAGTACTCTATGTTTTAGTCCACATGATTTGTTTGTGGACTAACAAAAGTTTTCCAATTTACCTTGTGCTGCTTAATATTGAATTCTAGGCACTTTTTATCCAGTTTTTGAAGTGTCATTTTAAATAGATTAGTAAATTATTCACATTTGTGAAGGTTTACTGTATATTTAATGAAAGGTATACATACACAAAGTACATATTTAACTTGTTTTTCTTTTCTAGTTGAAAGACTTAACCTTCACAGTTAGTCAATTTTGTAATAACAGTTGGCCTCAGAAAATTTTCATTTTCTTAGTGGTTTAAGACTGTTTTCAAAGATTTTGTTCATCTTACTACATCTGTAGCTAGACCACTTCAACTTCACGTTTTCGTATGTTGTACATCATACTTCTAAGAGGGTTAGGTTCACTTTTCAAGTCTTTCACAGTTTTGTTTTTTACGCAGCAGCAGCAGTCAAGCACTTCATACAGGAAAGCCAGCACCACTAAAGATACCACTGTAAATATAAATAAAAGCAGAATGACAAAGCAGGCAGTGTTCCAGTTATCATGGAAAGGGTAAATTTTTTGAACTTGGAAACCAAGGTACTGGTAAACAGATGTAGTGGTTTCATTCCAGAGGCTGGAGCTCAGGGAGGCCATTCTTAGAGATTTCACTTCTTTAACTGCACTTTTGAATCTATAAAAAAGTAGAAAATGAATATATGTAACCAGACTACAGATTTCTCAATTCATATCTCAGAATTCAAATCTCAGTACCAAGACTTGTTAGTAAATTTATATAGGCAATTTGTGTCTTCCTTTTTTTTCTGCCAGATTTAATGCCTGAATGGTATTTTTAAATTAATTAATTTAAAGATAAATTTAATGGCATTAATTTTTTCTATTGTCAATGTACTCTGTAAACCATACTACATATTTTATGTATGTTATCTATTAGACAAATATGTATGTTTAAGATTCATTAACAGAAATTAACTGCTAATGGAGTGGGAAAAAAAGGCAGCTGAATTGATTTAAAATTTGACTGAAGTGTTGGTCAATGATCTCTTGTCCATAACAAATCTTAATGTTTTAAGGTCATGTTCTTTAAACTGCCCCCAGAAAAGCTTATCTCATTACTCTTGTGGATCCTTCTCACCTTTTTGGTTCAGTGTATTTATGTCGATTTCCACTCCTTTCAACTTGAGGACAGGTGACCTGAATCAGGAAGTAGTAGAGAGGCTGAGTGAAAAAGAGAAAGAGAAGTCAAAGCTGACTATTAAGAGATCTTAATTTTAGATTTTTTTTTTTTGTTATGTATAGGATAGCCTTAAATATTTCATATATCTAAATGACCTACAGACATGAATATACAGTGCCCCACATGTATTATTTCTTAAATTATTATTCCATTTCACAAAATTAGTGGGTTAAAGTTCCAGTATTCTAGCATTAAGTTCTGCTCTTGTTGACCTGATACTTGTTAGGCCTTAAATGGTACCATTGGATTGAAGATTTGATAGTATTAGAAATAATAAATGAATTTTTATCTTAATCTTTCAAAAATATTGCCTTAAACTTATCTTTAAGAATTATAAAGTACCTTTATACTAAGAAAATTTTGGAAATAAGAGAAAAAAAGATCACTTTGTCTTTATCAGTTCAATTTTGGAAATAAGGGGAAAAAATATTTTAATTCAATGACTGCAAGTTTGTATGCTTGGGGAAGCCAGGGTGGCTCAGTGGGTTAAGCGCTCACTTTGCAGCAGCGGGGACCGAGGATTGAATCCCGGCCCCGGCCCGTGCGGAACCATATGCTGAACTGAGAGCTCCCCCCGTTCAGTTCTCTCTGTGTGTATCTCTCTCTCTCTCTCTCTCTCTCTCTCTCTCTCTCTCTCTGTCAAAAATAAATAAATAAATAAATATATTTAAAAAGTTTGTATGCTTTATGAAATAAATTGTTTTCTATGCTTTTTTCTCCTACATAGTTATAAGTAGATTTTCCATTTATCCTTGTAAACAAATATTATTGATTAGCTACTGTGTTAAGTACTGGAGATAACTTATATGTGATAGTATGTGTCCCTTAAAGAAAACTTCAAGGTAGTACAGAAATAATGGTATAATGAACCCACAGTGCTCATAATATAGCTTCATTTATCAACTCTTGGCCAATTTATGGCTGTACCTACTGTTGCTACCCTATGAATTATTTTAAAGCAAATCCAAGACACATTACTTCATCTAGAAATACTCAGTATGTATCTCTCAAACAGTGAGGACTCTTGTTTTTAAACATAGTCACAATATCAGTCTCATACCAAATAAGATTATAAAGTAACTTGAAAAAATCCCAAAGCTGGGAAGCTGGGATGGCTCAGCTGGTTAAGTGCTTGCTTTGTAGCCCTGGGGACCGAGGATTGAATCCTGGCCTTTGCCTATGCAGAACCATATGCTGAACTGGGGTGTACTTCTCATGTGAGAGGCCCCAGTTTGGTTCTCGCCCCTGCAGTTTGACCCCTGGCTCGAGGCGGTGTGCCTCCCTCCCATGTGAGAGGCCCCCAGTCCAGTTCCTACCCTGCACAGCCCCCTGCCCACCTGTGTGGTATGAAACCATATTGAAAACTGATGACATACAGCTACGGAGATTGCTTTGGGCCCTCCCCCTTCTCTCTTTCTCTCTCTGTCTCTGTCAAAAACAATAAAATATATCTTAAAAAAACAAAAACAAAAACCCCAAGTTATAACAGTATAATTCCTTAGATTTCTTTGTTTTCTTTATAGACATAATTTTAAAATTTATGGGTTGATAAATTAATATTTTCTAAGGTTTTTTTATTTCTTAAATCAGGTTTGCTTGGCAAATCACTCCACTTCTCTGGTTGCTTGAGAGTGCTGGTTGCTTGAGTTCCGGTTAATGGAGAGTCTACTGTATTACCATATTATTGACTATATTCCCTGTGCTTTGCTTTACAATACATGACTTTTTGTAACTACCAATTTGTACTTACTAATCCTTTTGCTTTTTCACCTATCCCCTTAAGCCCCTTCCCATCTGTCAAACATCAAAATGTTCTGTCTGTATCTATGAGTTTCTTTCTGTTTTGTTTGTTTGCTTATTTTGTTCTTTAGGTTCTACATATAAGTGAAATCGCATTGCATCTACCTTTCTTAAAAGTTACCCTTTTTTATCCTTTGATTTTTTTTTTTTTTTTTTCTGAGCGTATTACAGAAAGCGGGGTTGCTACATTGCACATTTCCAGGGTCCGCCATTCATGTTGTTTTGTGGGTTGCTGTTCCTGTGTAGAATACAGTGTAAGTGGTGCCCCTTGGATTTCTGTAATGTGGGATGTTCTGATAGGCTACCTCTCCAACCTCTGCATTGTTGCTGCCTCTGATGGTAATCACCATGCACACATATAGTCAAATAACCCATAAAAATAGACTCGAATGGAGACAAAAGTTGTCTTTATGGACACATGAAGGCCTAAAAAAAATTCAGCCTTGGATCTCCTTTAAGATTTTGAACACTATTAAAGTGCAGATATTCCTGGGAGGGGTAACACACATTGTTACAGTTATTTTTACTTCAGTGTGAATGAGTGTCAGGTCCTTTCTGAAAAGCATCGCTAACAGGAGACGAAGAGGAAAGGAAGAAGGGTAGGACCTTAGAGAAAAAGAGGACAGAGCCACTTATGTGGGTAGGTAAAGAGCAGGAAGGATTGCTTGAGGATCAATGTAATTTTACCAGGGTTCACCTACAGCCTCTCCAGCATGGATAAAAATATTCCTTAGGCTTTTTGTTAAAGCCTTTCAGGTTGATTCCTTTTTAAAATCTGGGAATTTCTTTTGAAGGTTTCTCTTCTAAATCTGACACCATAAATGACTGCAGGGACAATGATAGGAAGGGAAAAGAGAGTACATAGCTTGAAGCTATTTCCACATTCTGCCCCTCAAATTAGTTTAATTTACCTTGTTAATTAGCTTAGTGTTAATTTAAAATGTTAGTTTACTATAGATTTCAGAAACATCAGTATAGCGATTTTAAATAAATAAAAAGCTTCACCCAGAATCCTGTCTCCCTCACATATGAAACTTTTATTTTCTCTTAGAAATTGACTATGTGAATCTAGAACTCATACCTGGTGGAAATTATACTGAAGTTATTACTTTGTATTTTACTTTATTATGAATACCGGTAGGTCTTTTAAAATTTATATTGACTTTAAAGCTGGGAAGAAGTTGTAAAGACTAATGTAAGTTACTATTTCAATATGAAATTTTTAAATGGTTAGAAATTTGGTTTAAGGAACTTCATTTTCTATTTTTGAGGTACAGGTAAACTACTTAAATTTCTTTCAGGCTCCCTTGCCCCTAAAAATAAAATGGAGGGAGGGGAGAAGGCAGAGGCAGGCAGACAGACACAACTAAATTCAGTTATTTAAAGCTTACTTGTACCCATCAGTGAACTGTTCTGATCAAGATTAATACAGAATATCTACACAATTGAATATTATGCATGAATGAGGTAATTATATGGAAAGATTTTGTGCTTGCTTCAGCAGCATATGTACTAAAATATGTGGAAAGATTTTTCGGATATATTAAGTGAAAAGAGCATGTGCAGAACATTATAGAAAAGAGGGAAATAGATACTTTTTTCTGTTTGTATAAAAATCTTGGATATACAAGAAATAAATAACAATGATTACTTGTAGAGTTAGTTGGAGAGTAGAATCTGGGGACAGGGATGTGTGTGAGATTTACCAAGGTACTCTGTTGTACTCATGGTTTTTGAACCATTGGAATATATTACTTATTTTGAAACCAGACTAAAGTATTTTAAAAGTATTCCTTGCCTTGGCTTTTAAAAGTCTATTGTGTTATATATATTTAATACATTTATTGAGTTTTGTGAATTACTTCTAAGAAATTTTACCCACCCATAAATAACACTTATAATAATTATCCTTGCAGTAATGACAACAAATAGCAGGGTGTACCACCTGCCAGGGAACTTGTAAGCTTTTCTAGAAGTGCCTATGCCTTTTGGCTCCTCTGAACCACATTGGAAGAATTGTCTTCGGCCACACGTAAAATACACTAACACTAACAATAGATGATGAGCTTAAAAATGGTTGCAAAACATCTCATAATGTTTTAAGAATTTGTGTTGGGCTGCATTCAAAGCCAACCGAGGCCACAAATTGGACATACCTGGTCTATGCAGTTTAAGAAAGTATTTACATGTCAGGTTTCTGTTGTAAATGAGTTTGCCTCTTGTGAGTGCATTGATTGATAACTGATGAGCAACTGAAAACATTCACTCTTTAGTTAGCTTCTGGGCATATCTGGAAAAAATAAAGCTTTGTGATATGGAGTCATTTTCTATCTTACATTTAATATGGTTTATTCTTTCAGAATACTTTAGAGCTCTAGTAATTTTTTTGTACATTTAAGGTAAAATCTAAAATTTACTTTGATGGATTAGACATAATTAGACAACCAAAAATATATTTTCCATTAGGACTTTTTTTTTTGGTATCCTGAAACTATATTTTTAAACTAAAATGTAAATTTACCATGGCTGTCTGGAAAAAATTCAGCCATTGTCAATATAATGAGAATGGTTACATGGCTGGATACTTTCCGGATTGCCTCTGTATATCAAGCAAAAGGCTGTAAACATGCATTATGAAAAGTAAGAGAAAATGGTAAAACAAAACAATAAGAGTAAGAAAAATCTGTACATTTTTCAGTCCTCCATAGCTACTTTAAAATTTGATTACAGGAATGGGAAGTATAAAAGTAAATACCATATTATTTTTAGTTTGTTTTTGAAATATTCCCTTCACCTATTTTTCCTCCCATTTCAAAATGCCCTAGTGAAATATTTATGGGGATGAGTTGGAACTCTTTTGGAACCTTGAATTGCCAGGTCAGAATAAAATTATGCTCTTGCTGTATTTATGGTAAAAGCCCTTGAATTGAATTCTCTAGTGCTATTAAGCATATCACTTTGAAATGTAATCAATTAATCATAATGGTCTTTAAATATAGAGCACTCACTGAACTCTGGCACTCTTTGAGACAGGCCAGGCCTCTCTAGTCAGTTCAGTGACACAGCTGTGAACTTTCAAATGTGTTAACTATAGATATATTACCAGTAAAGCAGGCTGATTTATAGTGTTAAAACAATATGGGTGGTAAAGGTTTCTGTTTACAATTAACCTATAATTTGAGTTAGAAGTTAATGTTTTATTTGACAAAGTTTTTATTTTACCTGATATTTTGGGGGGACTCCCGTACTTTGTATAACAAACAGTACCATATTTTCCGGCGTATAAGACGACCCCCTAATTTTACAGTTAAAACATAGGTTTAGGCCTATATTTGCTGTATAAGACTACAGCCTCGGAAGTGGGGGGTAGTCTTATACAGCAAATATAGGCCTAAACCTATGTTTTAACTGTAAAATTAGGGGGTCGTCTTATACTCCCGGTCGTCTTATACGCCGGAAAATACGGGGTAGTAATGTTTTCTAGATAGCTAACCCCGTTGTTCTGAACCCAGAGAGATCTAATATCATCTTATTGCAACCTTTGGGCTTTGTAAGGGGTATTTTCCTCATACTAGCTGAATGCTAGCTAAGAAATAGAAGTTATAAAAATTGTGGGGAAAAAAAAATCCTTTAAAATTTAAATAGATTTACCAGTAAAGAAAAGGGCAGAAGTTGGATTGTTAGGTCAGCATGTATAGGTAATGTCCCAGAACTCTAGCATCTATTAAACAATGTTTTCATGCTTAAATATTATAAAATTAGAAATTTGCTCAGCAGTTGATACTAATTTTTAGTAGACATAAACAGTTAGTTACTCTGAACCATGGAAGTACTGTTACACCTGGAAAGGTACTGCACTCTTCTCCATTAACTAATTCTTAGAACATATTTTTATTCTAAAATGTAGTTAATAAAAAAAAGACTTATTATGAACTTATTTTGAGGGTCATTCTAAGAATAATTTTAACATTGAAATTACTATGATAAATACGTATTTTTGTGGCATATACACAATGAAAGGCTATTTAAAAAAGGTTTTCATTTGCATGACTTGTATGTTACAGTACTAGAGACTAATATTTCACTTGTAAGGGATTATTTTACTTAAAATGTTAAAAAAAAGTCTGAAGCACTATAAATGATGTCTTTGGTTGCAGTATAATGCAGCCTCCTAATCGTACCTTTGTGGTCTTTTTAATATTAAAAAAAAATCACAATTGTGATAACTTTTCCCATTCTCTGCATCTACAAAGTCAAATAGAAGCAATTTAACTGTTTCCTCCTATTTGTTAAAATATAACAAACTTTGTTATAATAGCTTTTTACCAGCTAATATAATTTGTACATATAATCAGAAAGCTTTAGTATTAGATTTTAGTCTAGATTTTTCTTTAAGAAAAATCCTTTGTTTAAGACAACCAAACTGCTGAAATGAAATAGCTCAGAGAAAATGAATTAGCAATTAACCGCTTAACATCAAATGCTTATGGTTTACTTTAAGGTCTGGTTATAGATGAGGTTCATAGAAAATGGCATGAATTTTCCATTAAGGCACAGATTAAGTGTCCTTATCAAAAAAGAACAAGGCAGTCTTCATATTTTCATAATAAAATCCCACCGAGCAATGAAATGAATATATTGCTCTTGTTAGTCTTTGGTAGGAACAAAGCTTTCTACTTTATTTCTATGGCAAAAGATTTTTATATTGCATCATAAGGACATGTATTACTAAATGAAAAAGGTGGTATAAACCTACCTCTTGTCTGAAAGGCTGCTGTTGAAGCGATGGTATCGGCTGTTTGTAATGCAGTGTAGAGCACAGCCAAGATGGAGCTGTGCTTCTATTGGTTGAACCACAGTGCAGCTGACAGTTTCCTCTACATTCATTTGCATTAAGGCCTGCCACCCGTAAGAGTAAATCATTCATGAACTTGAGTAGAGCTGTCTGGGATATCAGCTGTCACCTCTTTTTCTTGACTTTATTTTTTGTCCTGAAGCTAAATTCCTGCATAGGAATTGGTGAGTTGGCAACAAATTGATGTTTCCTTACTGTTTGACTGTAAAAAATTCATAACTTTCATTGAATATTTCAGTGTTAGGGCTAGAAAATGATGTTGAGAGAGGTAGTAATCTAGGAAACAAACAATTTAGCTTTACCAGCTTTATATTTCCTCCAGGAAATGTGCCTAAAATGTAAATATTTTCTTTTCTCCTTTTCTTTCAGTACATGTGTTTTATATAAATCTTGCCCTCTGAAAGTGGTTATTTCCATGTGGTGGTTTGATCTAGAATTCTGAGGGAAAAGAAATAAGATTTTCAATTCTACTAATTGAGAGAGAGTTAGTTTTGGTCGGTACACCATCTGCATTAAAAAAGCCGTCTGAATTGAAATGGCAAAAGAATCCTCTGTTGGACATTTAGAGACCGAACATTTTTATTTATGGTATATTATATTTAAAGTTGTGGTCTAAGCATAACAGAATCAAGGTTTTGAATTATGGGAGTAACTTATAACGATAGCAGGCTGTTTAAATGTTTGCTGTGTAGATTTATTTTAATTATTAATAAATCAGCACATTTAGCTTCTGGGCCATAAAAGGGTACATGGACTTATTAATATCTTCTTTCCTCTACCTTCCCTTTCTTCCATTCCTTCATGCATTCATTCATTCAACTAACATTTATTGTTTGCTATGCCTGGCATTGAGTTAACCCCATGGTAAACAAAACTATATGTGGTTCATGATTGACCATTTGTATGGTGCTTATCCTTAACATATTTGTCATCTGTTTGTTTGTTTTTTAACATCTTTCCAGTTAGTTTATATAGGAAAACCTTGATATTATTTTATTATAGTTAAACAAGAAAACATTAAATTTGCATTTGTGAATTTCTGTACTCTGACCAAATAGACTGTTTCAGATGGAATAATCTGTGTTAAAGTCTAGTTAATGATATTTATCAGGCATTATCATAGGGTTTACAACTGGATTTGAATCTACACTGCTACTTACTACTCTTGTTTCTTTATGTCTAAAAGTAGATGATAATAGCTAAATAAGATTTTTGGGATCGATTAAATGTGAAAATCATTTAACATGGCTCTTGGCAAATAGTAAGTGTTCAATAGAAGTTATTGTTATGAGGGTCCTGAACATCTTGAAAAGTGAACCATGTAGGTATGTGGTATTTCATAATTGAAAAAGTGAGTGTGAAAGTATACCAGTAAGACATTCTTAATATTATGTTGGAAAACAAGTAGACTTTAAGCAGGCTTGTCCAACTGTAGGCCACATGCTGCCCAGGATGGTTTTGAATGCAGCTCAACACAAATTTTTAAACTTTCTTAAAATATGAGATTTTTTTTTTAGCTCCTCAGCTGTCATTAGTGTTAGTGTATTTTATGTGTGACCCAAGACAATTCTTCCAACATGGCCCAGGGAGCCAAAAGGTTGGAAACCCCTGCTTTAATGTGTCAAGTAAGTTATCAGAATTGTAACAAAGTTATTTTTAGATGAAATTGCATATGAAATCTCATTTTGGTCCCGAAACATATTCAATAAAGCCTTTTCACTAAGCTAATCTCAAAGGAGTATTATGTTGCCATCTAGAAGCTGTTGTTTTGGAACTTTGACAATTGTTACATTTGTCAAAGTTCCAAAATAACAGTTGTTCTAATGCATTCTTTTGCTTAAATTATTATTACCAAGCTATTGCCAGACACTGACCTCCTTTTTAATTTAACCTCTACTTCTGTGTATTATCCATATGGGAACTTTATAATATTTGATCTGATGCCTAGCTAATAAAGCAATGTGTACTTCTGAAATTTTTTCCTAGTATGGATGATGAAACTGTATCCAACATGTATTGTCCATTTTGTTCAGTTATCTTTTGCCATCTTTTGGGCAACTTCATGATTCTGTGCTCAAAAATACTTATTTTTGGCAAAAACTGTTCCAAGAATGATTTGATATCTTCATTAATGGTAAACATTTTACCATTCAAGGTGTATGTAAAGAACAAAACAAATGGTAACTTAATGGTGCAATATCGGGTGAATATGGTGGGAATGGTTAACAAACCCTATTTAAACTCCAGCCACTTTTGACAAGTGACCAAACTTGCATGTGGTCTAGTGTTATTGTGGAGGAAGAAAACACCTTTATGATTCATCAATTATGGACGCTTCTGTTTGATGTCATTATTTAATTTATCCAATTGACAATGTACACATCTGAAATAATTGTTTGGTTTCTGGGAAGCAGCTCAAATACACAGTACCTTTGAAATCCCACCAAATTGACAGCATTATCTTTCTTTGATGAATATCTGCTTTTGAATTTTTTTGAGCAGGTTCGTGTTTGCTTCACGATCTTTTTTGTTCATCATTGTTGTAAATAATCCATTTCTCATCGCCTGTTACACATTTCAAAAATGAATCGATTTCTTCACATTCAAGAGTGAATCACAGGGATTGCCACGATAGCTCAGCAGTTGAGCACTTGATTCTCAGTCATGAGGTCTGGCGTTCAGTTCCTGGCCCTGACTTGTGCAAACCCATATGCCGAACTGAGGCATAACTGGTAACCACCAGATGGCTTGGCTGCGAAGATTCTTGCCTCCCATGCTGGAGGCCACCCTGGTTTGTTTCCTGCCCTGTGCGGCCCCCACATTCACTTGTGTGGAATGAAACCATGTCACAACTAATGATGTATAACTATGGAGACTGTTCTGGTTGCTTTTTCTCTCTCCTTCCTCTTCCTCTCCTCCCTCTCTTCCTCTCTTCTCTCTCTCAATAAAATATTTTTTTTAAAGAGTAATTTGATGGTGATAATGCACTTAGTGAGATGAATTTGAGCTCGTGGTAAATCTTACTAATGTATCCCAGTTTAAAATGGTTTTCAATGCTCAATTTCAATGTTAAGATTCTCAGCAATTTTGCATGTTGTTAAATACTGATTGAATTCAATCAGTGTCTTTATTTTCTCACCATCAACTTCGATTGGCCTTCCTGAACATGGTGAATCATTGACATCAAAATCTCCCGAATGGAATTTAGAAAACTAATCTTGACACTGTCATGGTTTTAAAACAATTTCACCATATACACCACTTAACTTTTTAAAAGCTTACACAAAATTTTTTTCCTTTTTGGAAATAATAAAGTAAAACATGATGAAAATGTTCATTTTCCGTTTTGAAATTGATATCAAGCAAACAATTGTTAACAAAAATCATACACTTTATAAAACAAGCTTGAACTGTCAGTCAAGTAATATAGTGAATGTGCAGGTTAGAATGAAGTTAGTTACATTTTAAGACATGTGCACCCATCTTTTAGCATAAAACAATCACTTTTTGGCCAACCCAATAATTATGGGGGGGAAATAATCAGAATTAAGGAATGAGTAAGGTAAAGGTACTTAGAAAAGAAATGTATTTTAATGCTTTTGAATTATTCATACTGTGTTCCCATCCTTAGTGATACAATGGATAGTTTATTACACAAAGATTTTGAATTTTTCACCAAAATATTATAGGATTGAATTCACTAGATAAAAAAGCTCAAACAAATTTTTTTTTTCTTTTTTTTTTTTTTACCAAAGTTGAAATCATCTTAGCTGCTTCAAAGTCATAGTTGCATCTTATATAAAAATGATATAAGTGTTTTTTGAACTTTATTTTCAGATCATAACAATGGATCATTTAACTTGAAAGCTCTGTCAGGAAGCTCTGGGTATAAATTTGGCGTTCTTGCTAAGATTGTGAATTATATGAAGGTAAGTACTTTTCTCATATAATAGTAATCCTATTTAACTTTTTGACAGAAGGGGATTGGGATTTTCAGAAGTAAATTTTATAAAATTTGCATATTTCAATATAAGTTTATTGTGTGTCTATTATATCTCAATAAAACTATAAAAAAATTTAATGCTTTAAACCTTTTATATTGCATTAGCATTGCAATGAGGCACCTAGATATATTTAATTTCCATTAATTGAAGGACACAATTTAAGCCTACCATATAACTTGATAAAATTGTTCTTAGGCAGTAGATATAGTCACTCTTAATTAGTCAATGCCTGTTTGCAAAACCAGTAGAAAGACATAAATGATTTACAGGATATTATTTCCATTGATGTGAGAAGTAAAAACTATACAGTTTAGGCACATGATGGTGGTGGCTTTTCTACATTTTGAAGGAGAAAAAATTAGAGAATTACTGAAGGTCTTAGAAAAACATTGACTTGCAAAACAATTAGAATTTACTGTTTGATGTAAGATATAGTATTTTTTGAAGTAAGTTTTGAAGTTTTGATAATGACATTTTGACTTTATTAAAGACTTTGAATCCTAACTTTATTGAAGTAAAATTTTATTTATAGCTAGGTTGGCCGATTGATTTCAAATTTGCTCCCTTTTTCTGGCAAACTTATTTTCATTTTGTTAATAGTTGTATCTCTTAAATAGAGTCAAATTATTCTAAATTTCAGCTGTTGCTTAAAATGTAAATCAAGATTTTATGTGAAGTCTTTTTTTTTTTTTCCGTAATTTAAGAGACCTAGTGTCTGGCTGTGTCTGAATTCTGTGGTATAATTCCCTATTATCAAATAATATACTTTAATACTTTTATATTCACAGTTCATTCATTCCATCCATTTCCCCACATGGTAAACAATTCTTAAACCAACTATATCCTGTTTGCATTAATGGTAGGAATATCCAGAAAAATAATGTATGCCTTCTTGGCTTTCCAGTCTTGCTTCTATTAAAGAAACTGTCTGTATGGGAGGAGAGGGAACTATCAATTAGACATTTGCTATGTCTTGGTGAAACTTTTTTGATAGACTTCCTAAACTGAAATATTAAATGGTTAAGGACCAGGTAACAAATCCTTTGGCAAGTTAGGTGGTTCACATTCTTTTGCTTTCATCAAAACTGAAGAAAGACCTAACAGAATTGTCAACTGATGGATGCTTGATGATAAATCAATAAGTGGTTTGACATATAACTTGGCAGGTTTTGCTATCAGAAAACTTCCATTAGAATGAACTTACTTACATGACCATTTATCTCTCAGCACTTAAACCTACAAAATCTAAAAATAAGACCAGAGGTTGGTTCCAAATCCTGTTTCATTCTATCAATAATTGATATATATGTCCAGATAAAAGAACCACTGTAGGAGGGAAAAAGAGAGCTCCATTCATTTAATTAAAAAAATTGATTTATATTGAATAATTACTATAATCATAGTAAATTTTAATCAAAATTTTTATTTATGTAAGTTATTCTAATCAACTATTTACTAATAATAATTGTACCAGTAATTCAAACCAGGTATTTTTAAGCCATACAGTCACAGGTAAAACATTTCTAATTTCTGTGTGTATGTGTCTGTGTGTGTGTGTGTATATATATATATATATATATATATATATATATATATATATATATATTATGCCAAAGAAGTTTGATACATAATCAAAAGATTTTCATGCATAAAATACATAACATTATACAATACAGCAGGAGGAACAGAAAGGACAAACAAGTTCAAAGGGAAAATTAAGATTTTCAACCATTGAAGTTTGTTTTTATATTTTTAAATTAATAATGGCATTTAGATTTTTTTAGAAAAATTTAAAAAGTGATGTATTTTATTGAAATATTACAAAAATACCAGAAAGTCTACCCTTTGTCACTATATAAACTTTTGCTGAAAAGTTCTAGTTGTCAATTTGTGCAGAAAGGGATACAGAATTTTTCTAAATTGTTTCAGGGAACACAGGTAAAAATTTGAAGGTCACTATTCTAGATAAAGTTATAAGTAAGGCTCATTTATAACTGATTAAGTGAAGACTGTATTAGCAGACTAGCAAAATCATAACATTTAAATGTCAGTCTTCCTCAGAAGGGGTTGAGAAAAAAATATTAATTTGAATGCACCTTTGCCAATACAGTATTTTTCATAAAATATTTTAATGTGTAAATATATTTTTCTCAAAACCTTTAGGTTGAAGGTTTAGCCTATTCAGTTTATGTAAGGCATCTCCTGGTTAACAAAGCTAGTCTCCATTGTCAAACCAACCAGCTTAACCAACCAGCTACATTAAACTTGTTTGTTATCATAAAATATCTTTTATTTTCAAGTTCATATAAATAAGTCAGTACACATTTTAGGTATATAAAAACCACTGAGTGTCCTTTGATAGATGACTGGGTAAAGAAGTTGTGGTACATTTACACAAAGGAGTACTACTCAGTGATAAGAAAAGATGAAATACAGCCATTTGTGACAACATGGATGAACTTTGAAACCATCTTATTAAGTGAAATAAGTCAGACTGAAAAAAATCAAGAAACATATGACCTCACTTATAGATGGAATATAAAACTAAAAGTAACAAAGAAACAAAAACTCATGGACACAGTCAATAGTTTGGTGGTTACCTGAGGGTAAAGGGGAAGGTGGGTGAAAAAGTTGGGGGGTTGGGGAGGGTGGACAGTGAGGGGTGAGGGTTTGGAGGGGGCACCAGATATATGGTGATGGAGGGAGAGCTGATTCTGAGCGGTGAGCACATAATGCAATGCATAGACGATGTAATATAGAATTGTACACCTGGAAACTGTGTAATTGTTACCAACCAATGTCACCCCAATAAATTTAACCTTAAAAAAAAAACCACTGAGAAATAAATTATAGTGTCCATACTATTATAAAATATACAGATGAAAATTTTATGGCTTATGTGGAATTAATTTATTGATTTTATAATTTAAAAACAAGCATGCTGCTTATGTTACATTGCATCATTATAAATCACATAATAAAATATGAAGTGAGGGATATGGTAAAAAGTGAATTACTCCTTTTCTAAACATGTGTACTTGCATCTTTGATATTCAGCATTTAGGTATAAAAAAGTAATGATTCAGAGATAGCTTCATTAATAACTTTTATTTTGGGATAATTAATGAAGGAGGATTCCTGTTAAAAATGAATCAATCTTGCAGCGAGCTTTTTTAAAATATAAGGTAGAAATATTAAACTTTAAAAGATATAATGAGATTTGATGAATTAGAATAAAAATTTTATGGTATGATTTGACAAAATAGGTTTTAATTACATTGAATAATTCACACTTAATCTAAAATAGTTCATATACAGTTTTTGTCTTTGGGTTTTATGGAGCATAATTTGAACAATTTGGTAGTCCTGGGAAATATTTCTGTTATATTTTAAGAGAATCAGCCTTATTTGATATTGCTTGAGTTCTTTAAATGTGTTTTTTGTTTTTTTTGTTTTTTTTCAAGCTCATAAATATTCAAGAATAAGTTTTGAGAATTTCTGGAGAGAATTACTTACATTTAAATACATGAAAAAAAAATCTAGTTTTATAATTAGAGAATTTTTTTTTTTATTTTTTTATTTTATAGAGAGTAATTATTTTATCTTCAGTGCATATTTTTTTATTTTTATTTTACTTTTGACAGAGAGAGAGAGAGATAGAGACAGAGACAGCTAGAGAACCGAACTGTGGGAACTCCCCAGTTCAGCATGTGGGTCCGCCTGGGCCGGAGCTGGGATTCGATCCTCGGTCCTCGGGGCTTCAAAGCGAGCGCTCAACCCGCTGAGCCGTCCCGGCTTTCCCAATTAGAGAATTTTTACCAATGTTCCCTTTACTTTGCTCTTATTAGACACTCTCCAAAGAGTGATGCATTCTTGGACATTAAAGCATGGAAGTGTGGAATGTACGGGAATGAAAGAGAAAGAGTTATTTAAAGAAAATTGCTCTTAATTGCCCACGAACCATAATGTATCAGAATTTAGAATACTGTATTAGCGGCCAAAATATCCTATTTCTGATTTTTAGAAAGATCCGTAAGACTGGAAAAGACAAGAAGCCCTATAGTGGATCATCAATAATAACTCAATTATCATTTATGAAGGCTTCCCCCAAACAATTATTTTTTTCACTTGTCCTTTCCTTGGGTCCCTGGAGTTTATTACAGCTCCAGGCAATGTATTATAAATTTTGGATGGAGGTGAGAGTTTTACCTTTTTATTTTTTCATTTTTGAAAGAGAAACAAACAGTACATGTGAAAGATAATCTAAACTGATTCGTGGGAAGTCTATTTGAAGGTCTGATAAAACTATGAACTTAGAAAGTGAAAAAAGGCAACAGCAAAAATGTTCCTCAGTTTATTCATTTACTTATAGAAGAACTTTAATTGTTGGTGAGAATTATTTAGAAATTATATGGAGAAAGTTCAAGAGGCACCATTAGGGAACTGTTTGAGATACCTACAGTGCTATTTACAGCAAGAAGTGCTTAAATGGGAAAAAATTAGAAGCAGATACAAGAACTTCATAATACTGAGAACATTTGGCACAGAAACAATCTGCCCAACACATCTCACCAGCTCCCAAGATGGTACCATTGCCTAGTGGTTTATGTTGTAACAGTATCTGAGACATCAAAAATTATTAAATTCTATTCAGTGGACCTGTTTGAGAAAATAGAAGAATTTAATTGGTCTATTTTAGAAGAGTTTTTAGTGAAACAGTTAATATAGAACACATTTTATTGCTCAGAAGAGTGAGTCTAAAAAAACAGCACTCCAGATTTTCTTAAATTCCCTTAAGAAGGACACCGCTTTCTCCATAGGAGACACCACTTTAGTTCTCAGATGACAAATCAGTGGTGCATTTTGTTTTTTTAATTTTTAATTTTAAATAATTTATTTATTTAAAAATTTATTTTTATTGTTTTTGACAGAGAGATACAGAGACAGAGAGAAGGGGGAGGGCCCAGAACAGCCTCCATAGTTGTACATCATTGGTTTTTCCACATAATTTCATTCCACAGGTGCGAGTGGGGCTGTACAGGGCAGGAACTGGGCTGGGGTCTTCCCCCCGGTGAGAACTGAACTGGGGGCATTCCCCAGTTCAGCATATGGGTCCACACAGGTCAGGGCTGGGATTCAATCCTCGGTCCCCAGGGCTGCAAAGTGAGTGCTTTACCCACTGAGCCATCCCGGCTTCCCTTCCCAAGCACTTTGTTTTTGATAGAATGATTTTTCTCTTGATCTCAGAGTTGTTTCTTTGTGTGAATGTACTTCAGTTATATAAAGCATCCTATTGAAAAATTTGGTTGGTTTGCTTTAGTCTACCTCAGTGGTTCTCAAGAGTGTCATTCTGCAAGTAGGAGGCAGCATCACCTGAAAACTTGTTACAAGTGCAAGGGTGCTGGCCCCTTTCTGGACCTACTGAATCTGCAATTCTGGGAACATGCAGGACAACAGTCTGTTTTAGAGCCCTTCAGGTGATTCTGATGCATGCTAAAATCTCAGAACCACTGACCAAACTCCTGTCAATTCTGAGAATTATATTTGAATTTAGGAAGTCCAGAGAAATTAAATGACTGGCACAGCTCTGGTTGATACTAGGACTGGGTCAAGAACCTAGATTTCTATACAATTTTATTTTATTTATTTACTTTTTTTTTTCTATACAGTTTTAAAAGTATTTAAGTTCTATACCAATAACTTATAAATACAGGTATAAAATACCTTGCTAAACACTGTCATATCGTAGCTCACATATGTTACCTAATCAGTAAGTTGTGGATATAAGTCAGTAGTAATTGTCAACATTCTTTTGAATAATGATATTTTTCTGTTTTTATGCATTTTGCCCAGTTATTAACCTACTCTTTTGGTATGTGTGTGGTTCAACCTCCCTAGAAAGGATATCAACTCTAATGAAAGTCAGTAGTACAGGTAAATTTTAGTTTAGTGTTGTTGTTGTACTTGTTGTTTTTTAAACCTCATACAAGTATAGACAACTTCCTTGTTTTTAACTGAGCAGAAGAATCAGAGAAAGAGTCCTTCACCCAGGAGTGTATTTGTTTTAAAAGGGAGGGAAAATATTGTATAGTTTTGTTTTTTAGTTCTTCCTGGTGGTTTTTAGTAATGCTTGAGATGGTGATATCTTCCCTCAGTCCCAAACATTATTACAAGATTTTCTTTTACCACGTTTTTCTCCAAAGGTTCTGTTTTCCTTTGAAATCCAGTTTTGTCACTTTAAAGTCAAAGCACTTTTTCTAGAGCCTTGAAGAAACTTGTTCAACCAATTTGCATGATTAAAAAAATGTCTGCTAAGAAAGCTAACTTTACAGCCATTCTATCTTCAAAGCAGTCAGAAAAGTACCGGTATGGCCTACTGTTTTCTTGAAAGGGCTTCAGTAACTCACTTTTCAGTTTAAATGTTCTCTTGAGAACTCCTCTGCTGGGCAGCCACCTTTTCATTTTTATTCTTCTTTCTTTTCTTTCTTTTCTTTTTTTTTAACAAAAGAGGATAAAACTATGTACTGAGCCAACCGTTGATGGGACACATTAGTGAAGATACCAGTGCAGTTCCTCCAAGACAGACCTTTGTTTTCATATATGAAGACACTACATTAAATATGTCCTGCTCTTTGCCTTTTCATGGCAGTTCTTTGCAACAGAAAAGTTTTTCTTTTGAAATTTATCATTTAAAATTTTTACAAATGTTACTACTGCAAATTTTTTGACCACCCATCGTATGAGTTTGAACCCTGTTCTGATTTTATAATCCATTCTCTTCATCACTATAATTGTACTGCCTCAAATATATATGTTCTACATTGCTGAAAAAATTCATTTAGTTACGTTAGTTAATGCAACTAGCATTTTAAAACTGTCTTCTAAAAACAGTATCTTTCCTCAATAGACACGTCATCAGCGAGGAGATACACATCCTCTAACTTTAGAAGAAATTTTGGATGAAACACAACATTTAGATATTGGGCTCAAGCAGAAACAATGGCTAATGAGTGAGGTAAGAAGAGGCATAAAATATTGTAAAAAAAAAAAAAAATTAGTTGGTTACCATGAAATATTTGCCGTAACAAGGGTTTTTAATATACTGAAACCTGATAATTATTTTTATTAGAAGAATTGGCATTGGGTCTTCCTATTTTTTAAACATACATATTTTATTATTGATTTGGTTTCCATATACAATCATATATCTATTTAAAAATGTTGAAGACTATAGCATAGAAGTTGTAGAGGTTAGCCACTGTACCAATTCATCTTAAGTTTTTATAGGATTATCGATGCTTATTTTGAATTGCTAAATTTATAATGTATGTGTCAGCCAATTGTGTTGTTTTTATACATGTTTTAGGATATGGAAAGCATGAGGTGTTGTAGGGAATAGCAATGTATTTTGTTAAGATGTTTGTTACACTATTGTTACTATTATGACTTGATAGTGATGTTACTGCCTCTAGCAGGTAACTGTAATAAAAGACCACTTTCTAAAACCAGTGCTGTATTCTAACGACCAAATATAAAATTCCTAAACCTAATTCAGTTTGTTACTAAGCAAAATACTGTTCTTGATTTTCATAAAATAAATGAATCAGTTAATTACTGTTATTATAGCTCATATTACTAATATACAAATAGTGATAACCCATGTTTAAATTTTGTTGCTATTCCTAGTCTTGGAATCCCACAGGCTACAGACTTCAGAGAATATTATTATTATTTTATTCTCCCTCCTTTTTTTTTTTCTTTGTTTCTCCTTTCAGGGTCAGGCTGGCAGCTGCAAAAGAAAATAAATAGGGTTGCTCTTTCTTGAAAAGTGTTCCTTTTTATATTGCCTGTACAACAGAACTGACTAGGAACATAATTACATTTATTAGTTCCTGTAATCCTACTCAGTTCATTCTCGAGCTGACATTATAGGTAAATTTTTTACATTCACTAGTCTGGCCATTTTCAGTTTCTTCCATTACTGCTAGTGCCATTTGATAACAGGTGGGATGGACAGATGATATGTCTTCACACCAGGGTAATGTTTGTTGTAATGCCGTTACGCAATAAACTGTACTTTGAGGGTATGATAGGCAATGCCCAGTTCACTTTGTTTATTGTTAATAGATGTTTTATTGATTCTTATCTCTTGTTTTTCAAAAGAAGATAGATACAGCTTTCTTCAAAGCATTTGTGATTAAATAGTTTCTCATCCAAAGAATTTATGTAAATAATAGTTTATTTTGTAAAAAGTGAGCACCATTTTGATCTTCATTGTTTTTGTATCCTGAATGTTCATTATCTTAGATCTGCTAGATAATATTCACGAGATACTTTATTGGGTATTGTTATTTTTAAAATAATCAGAATTTAAGAGAGAGTGTGTGTGTGTGTATATATATGAGGTTTTCTTTTGTTAATATATTCAAATTGTGTTACTGTTACAGGCATTAGTCAATAATCCCAAAATTGAAGTGATAGATGGGAAGTATGCCTTCAAGCCCAAGTACAACTTGAAAGATAAGAAAGCCCTACTTAGGCTTTTAGATAACCATGACCAAAGAGGTTTAGGAGGAATTCTTTTAGAAGACATAGAGGAAGGACTGCCCAATTCCCAGAAAGCTGTCAAGGTAACCTGTCTTTTCTTTCTATGCCTTAATATAAATTGAATGAATGATGTGTAGGTTTTTTAAAAAATAGTAAGAATTACAAAATTTTTATTATTAAAGCCTCCATCTTATGTATGTACTTGGGGTTGTGAGCCAGTTGAAGTTTAAAAATTTGTGTCTCATGCTACAGAGCAGGACAGAGTGTAGCCATTTCTGTGTACCTTTCACAGCTCCCTTTTACTTTGCTGTTGTGTGTAATTGTTTGATTCTTAGGAATTTTTTGGAAAATTTTCCTCAAAGACATCAGTGTTTTTCTCATAAGTTTTTGTTTGTGTATGAAAACTATTTCAACAAGACATTGCTAATGTGAGGAGCCAAAGGCATTAAAACACAAAAGCATTGACTATTTGTCTGGCTGTTTTAAATTCTTAGAGAAACTATCAGTAAGTCACACAGATTACATTTCCAGTTTAAATTTGGCTTGGAAACGCTGCAAGTCTCTGTTCTTCATAGTTACTCATGATTGATGCTAACCTGTAAGCAGGTTCATTCTTTGTTAACTGTGGAGTGAAACTTGCTCCTTTAACTCTTCTACCTCTTGGCAATTCACTTACACATATTAGGTGTTCTGGTATTATCCCACAAGTCCCTAATGCTGGCTTGCTTATTTTTTAAACTTTTTTGTTTTATTTTGTTCTATTGATCTGTTGTCAAGCCCACTGACATTTCTTCCTTCTCTCTAGTTCGTTAAGCCAATGGTTAATTTTTTTTTTTTTTAGAACATTTTTAAGTTCTGGGCATTTCTTTTCAGTCTCTTGTGGTTTATGTTTCTTTGCTGAGATTTTGTTTCGTTCATTCATTACAAGAAAATTTTCCATTACACTCTTTAAAGATTTATTTTTATTGTTTTTGACAGAGAGAGAGAGAGAGAGAGAGAGAGAGAGAGAGAGAGAGAGAGAGAGAAATACAGAGGCAGAGGGAAGGGGGAGAGGCAGAGGGAAGGGGGAGGGCCCAGAACAGTCTCCATAGTTGCACATCATCAGTTTTTCCACATAGTTTCATTCCACAGGTGGGCTCGGGGCTGCACAGGGCAGGAACTTGGCCGGGGTCTCGCCCCGGTGAGAACTGAACTGGGGGCACTCCCCAGTTCAGCATGTGGGTCCACACGGACTGGGGCCGGGATTCGATCCTCGGTCCCCGGGGCTGCAAAGTGAGCGCTTAACCCACTGAGCCATCCCAGCTTCCCCTCCATTACACTCTGGAGTATAATTTCTTGTAGCTCTTTTAAAATCTTCCTCTTCTAATTTCAATGGCTGGGTGATCATCTGGGGGTTGGTCTGCACTGATTCTCTTTGTCTCTCGTGTATGGGTCATGTTTTCCTGTTTCTTCATATATCTAATACATTTCTGTTGCATACTGAACATTGTGAATTATATGTGTAAGATTTGGGACTCTGTTATACTCCTCCAGAGAGTGTCTTTGTTTTGTTTTTAAGTGGGCAATTATATTGGCTAGACTCCAACTCCAAACTTCTCTGTAGTAGGTGGCATGTGATAAATCTGTTTTGTTCTTCTAGCTTTTTTACTTTTTAGAAGATACCCAGAGTTTATAGTAGTTTTCTGTGGGAGGAGCTGTTTGGCCATTATCAGAAGCAGGACCCTTTTATGATTTTTAATTTAAAGTGTCTGAACTAAAAAAATAGTAATAAAATAAAAAAGGAAAAGAAAATAAAAACTGGGAAAAAGAAACAAAAAGTGTCTTAACTTAGACAACGGCACAAATGTTGCAAATAGTATGTGACCAAAGTGTATAAAATTATACATTTTCATAGCACATTGAAACATAGAAACACTGAGTTCTATCTTAATAGTAGAAGGTGCTAGGTATGTGTCCTGCTCCATTCTTTTTCCCATTTTGATAGGGATCAGTATTGTGCAGTAGTAGGCTTTTCATCACATTCTAAAGTAGAACAGTGACATAAACTGATAGTTTCTTATTCTATTTTAAATGGTTTTGTGATGTCAGGTTACTTTGACATCCTAACCTAGTGGAGCTGAAGGGGTCACAAAAAGCACACAGACAAGAGATGCTGGGATAGCTCAGCAGCCTTGCAACTGTGAGGTCCAGGGGTTGAACCACCAGGACTACAGGGGAGGTTCTTTCCTCCCATGCAGGAGGTCCTTGGTTCTCACTCCTGTGTTGAATGAAACCATGTTACAACTAATGATGTACAACTATGGAGACTGCTCTGGGCCCTCCTCCCTTCTCTCTGTCTCTTTCACCTTCTCTCAAACAATAAAATGTTTAAAAAGTATTTTAAGTCATGTTATGAATAATTTACATAAAAAGAATGGGGTGGTGAAAAATAGCTTTATTGGAAATTTTAATAAGAATATAATATAAACCTCCATGTCCAGTACATTTTGGCAAACACATCATAAAGATGAAAGAATACTATTATATGCCCTTTTAGCAAAATGAGATGGAAGAAGTTTTTATTATACAGTATTGCTTATGAAGTGCTTCCTATTGAGTAACTAATTGGAAAAAAATACCTTATTTATGTCCTTAGAAATATGTTTTTCACTTATTGATTCTTTAGCTTGAGATTATTCATCTATGCTACTGTCATCTAAACACTCATGGTTTAAGACTTTCTGTGATGAATTTTACTATTGTCATTAGAGTCTAGAGTGCTACTCTCAGGCTTTTGCATTCTTCTCATTAAGTGAGATATCCCATGTTGGTTTTCTTGTCGTTGCTCTGAGGAGTAGAAAATAAAAACTTCGGACTTGTAAGCTGTGAACAAGAAAGCTAAAAGACAGCAAAGATACAGTCTTCTATACTCTCTTGAAAAACGCTGCAATACTCTGGGCAATGCAATAAGAAAACAAATGTGGCTATTCATTTTATACTCCTAGGTGATTTAATCATTCCCCTATGTTCTTATTTTAACTTTTTAAAACATAATTGGAAATAATTGATGGATAATGATGAATAAGTAGCAAAATTTTCAAGGTAGAGGAAAAGTAAAAACACTAAGATTCTACAGTTTTTATAGATTAATAAAAGGGTCCAATGGACCCAAATCATAATTGATACATATATTAAATTTTATTTTAAAAAAATGAGTAATTTTTCTTTTTGTACTTTGAAAGACCTCTAAGAATAAAAGTCTTGAAATAGCAATTCTTAAAAAATAGTCAGAGCTGCTCAAGAAATAAACTCAAGAACCAAAATTGGGTCTAGTGGATTCTAATAGTATACTGAGGGTTAAAAGTAGTAGAAATCCTTTGTTGTAAAAAAATAGTAACTGGGGAGGGAGGAGGTGAGGTAATTTGGAGTTAACTGAAAATATATTCTTTATCTTTCAGGCATTAGGGGACCAGATACTATTTGTCAATCGTCCTGATAAGAAGAAAATTCTTTTCTTCAATGATAAGAGCTGTCAGTTTTCTGTGGATGAAGGTAAGCCTTTCTATATAAATACTTTCTTTAGTTTGCAAGTATGTCAAATTTAGGGTGGCAAAATTTATAATAATCATAATAGAGTTATCTTAAATTTTGTAATAATACTGTTTATAGCATTATTATCTCTTAGAACAGAGCTAATAACTTCTACATCTAACATTGATTCTCAGAATGGAATTTGAAAGATTTCAGATTAATTGTTCTTGCGGTCACGGTATAGCCGTCTATGAATTTTTATGCTTATATCTCAGCTGTAACAAAAATGTTTATTTCTCTTTTTATTTTATAAATGTTACTTTATATCTTAATATGAAAGCTTGATGCAGGATGGGGAAAACAACAAGCTTTTGGTGACTGATATTCTCCTGAGTAACTTGCTCTTTTGATTATCAAATTGGATAAGGACGGAGATTACTTTTTATTCTGGTAATTGTAAAGTTGGATACTAGGCTATATGTTGTCTCCTAAAATGTGTGGTATCCATATTTTGGATTTTAGTTTGAAATATTTTTCAGTACTTGTCAAGTGAAATGGTAATTAAATGGATTTGGTCATGAGAAATTGCTATACAGTAGAAAATCTCATTTAAGCAAATGCTATTTTTACTGTAAACTTGTACTAATTTTGGTTTTATAAAACAAAAGAACTAAACATTTTAATTATAAAATTTCACAAGTAATACAAATAGCAAAATATTCTAACAATATAGAAGTGTACACAGAGAAAAACAGTAATATTAGACTCCATATAGTGAAACTGTTGCTGTGCTTGTCTGGTAATCCTAGTGACTCTTTTATGGTATTAAATAAAAGATTCTGTTGAGTGAATAATTTTGTACAAGACAAACGTTTACAAGTCTTGTCCCTTTAGTAGCCCATACCTGTCTTGATTATGAGTTTGTAATTTGTATAGTTACCCTAAAGTTTTCTGTGTTATTTGGCTATAGATATTCAGTCTGTGGTGCTTGTTAGCTCGATAGTTTAGTGAATCTGAAGTTACTTAGATAATCATAATTTAGTTTAGGAATTTGAATGTTGTGTTTTGTGAAAATCCTGATCAAGAGTATTTTGTATGTGTAGCTGGTCCTCAATAAGTGTTAATTAAGTAAAAATTTGCAAAGCATTTCAGTTCTATACCACTCTCTCTAATAAATAGGTAAGTTTTCTGAATCTAAACAAGGTTAATAATGAACTCTTTCTGTAATTGTAGTGATTAGGTGCTCATTTAAGAAAGGATTTGCTTAGCAGTTTTTGTATTGCTTGTTTCTTCTTTACTTGGAATTTTGCTTTTATAATTGTCAAATTGATTTCTTACATTTAAAAACCAGGGTTGGACTTGATCTTTAAGATCATTCCACATGTAAAAAAAATTGATTCCTTTATTCTTTGGTATAGTTAATCCATTTGAAAAAATTTGCAGTATTATTAATAAAGTATTGCATGTTCAAATAGTAAAGATATTACAATAAAAAGCAGATGTACTTTTTCTTTCTTTAGTTCCAATTCCTTTCTTTTGTGGTATCTACCTAGCTGGTTTTTTTTTTTGTTTTTTTTTTAATATATATATTTGTATTTATTTATTTAGACAGAGAGAGAGAGAGATACAGAGATAGAGAGAGAACTGAACTGGGGGAGCTCCCAGTTCAGCACATGGTTCCGCACGGGCCGGGGCGGGGACTCGATCCTCGGTCCCCGGCGCTGCAAAGTGAGCGTTCAACCCACTGAGCCATCCTGGCTTCCCCTAGCTGGTTTTATTTTAGATTCTTCTGGTGTATTGTCCCATGTTGCTAAATAAATAGTATGCTTAAATGTTACTTGATTTTTCAAACTGAAGTATTGTTATGACTTATCCTTATCCTGTCTTCTCTATTTCCTAATATACGTAGTATGCCACTAATTTCAGTTTCTATGTCATTTATCTTGGCACATTTAATAAACAACATATTCAAACTCAGTGGGCATCTTTAGTATTATGTCTGCTCTGTAGAGGGCAGCATAGTGTAGCATATCTGTTCTGTAAGTAGATGTTGAAATTGAGGCAAGTGTAGAGATTGTAGTACCGTAGATCCAATAAGAGTCATATGCTAGAATTTCTTGATAGTATTTCTCTGGAGAAATTTTAGGTGTATACTATGCATTTAACAGTAATTCTCACACTAATCCTTATACTAAGCCATTATTATTTTCTGTCTCTTGTGTGTCTCGCCTTTTTCTATTTGGGTATCTTTTACTTATATTTCTATTACTTAATATTACCCTTATTTTCATTTGCCATTTTATATGGCCTTTGTTGGCTTATAATCTTCCATATCCTTATTACTTTGCTGATAAAGATAAAATGAGGATTTTTACTTTTTTTCAGATAAGAAAAATAATCACATATGCTTGTTAACAAAATCCCACACATCTAGAAGTAAGTTCTATAAATAGTTTTATGTTTATTTTCCCCAGCATTACAGATACTCTCTAATGAACGCTGCATGGCTAGTTAGTATTCCATTTTATAGGTGTACATGTTGAATGGATTTTAAATATTAAAAAGTGCTATAGAAGATATGCTTATACACCCAACAAATTGGATATGTGTGTATGTTGTATGTTAATGAAATGGACATATAAATGGGGAAGATATAGGGATGGCAAATTCATAAATTATATCTCTTAAGATCTTTGTTGCTGACTTATTTTTTTATGTGGTAAAATATACAGTATTACTATAATAGATTTCCTAATATTGAACCATCCTTATACTTCTAGAATAATCCTTTTTTTCCTTTGTGTATTTTTGGGTTCTTTTTACTAATGTATTTAAAAAATGTTGCTTTAATATTGTCAGTCTTTTTTTTTTTTGCTTTCTCAGGTTTTGGTATGGGTATGATACTGAATTAATAAAAAGAAAAATACAATTTTCCTTCCCTTTCTCTCTGAGAATATTAGATTCTTTGAAGATTTTTTTTTTTTTAATATTATTATATTTTATTGTTAAATTTAATGGGGTGACATTGGTTGGTAACAATCACCTGATTCTGGGAGCTGAAGATTTGAAAGCATACACTCACTGAATATATCTGGCTTGTTGCCTTTGGGTTTGTTTGTTTGTTTTTTTTTAAGATTTATTTTTTATTATTTGAGAGAAGGTGAGAGAGAGAGAAAGAAGGCCGGGGTTGGAGGTGGGGTGTGGGAGGGAACGCAGAGCAGTCTCCACAGCTGCACATCATTAATTGTGACGTAATTTCATTTCACACACGTGGATGTGGGGCTGTGCTGGGTGGGAACCGAACTGGGGGCCTCCTGCATGGGAGGAAAGAACCTTCGCCGGCATCCGGCAGTTTCTGTTGCAAGTTATCCGGTGTCTCCCTGGCTTGTAAACTGCAAGTTATCCGGTGTCTCCCTGGCTTGTTTCCTTTTAAACAACACTTTTTAAAAATTGTTTTTCATTTACAGTTAATATACAATATTAATGTCAGGTATATAACAGTGATTAAATATTTATATAACTTATGAAATGATCACCCCAATATATTTAGTACCCACCTGACACCATCATAGTTATCATTCTATTATTGATGCTGCACTTCACATTCCTGTGGCTCTTTTGTAATTGCCAATTTGTGTTTAATACCTTCCCCCTTTTCACCCATCCCATCTGGCAACCATCAAAATGTTCTCTGTACCTATGAGTTTGTTTCTGTTTCGTTTTGTTTTTTAGATCCATATATAAGAGAAATCATGTGGTACTTCTCTTTCTCTGACTTACTTCACTTAGCATAGTATCCTCTGCGTTCATTCATGTTAAAGATAGCAAGATTTCATTTTCTTAAATAGCTGAGAAATATTTCATTGTATGTGTATATATGTGTGTACACCACTTATTCATCTATTGATGGATAGGTTGCTTAAATTGCTTCCATATTTTGAATAGTGTAAATAATGCTGCAATGAACATATGGATACACATGTTCCTTCAAAGTAGTGTTTTGAGTTTCTTTGGATAAATACTCAGCGGTGGGTTTACTGGGTCCTTCTTTGTCCTTGTTATATGGTAGCTTTTTGTTTTAAAGTTTATTTTGTCTGGTATAAGTATTGCTGCCCCAGTTTTTTGGTTTTGTTTTGTTTTTGTTTTCTTGAAATATCTTTTTTTATCCCTTTATTTTCAGTTTATGTGTGTGTCTTTCCATCTGAATTGAGTCTCTAAGGCAGAATATGAAAGGGTCTGTTTTGTTTTTTTTTTGCATTCAGCCACTCTGTATTTTGATTGGAGCATTTATTCTATTTACATTTAAAGTAATTGTTGATACTGTCTATAGATATGTAGATATTTTTTCTTCTTCTTGAAGTTTTCTTAACATTTCATCTAAATATAGTTTGGTGGTGATGAACTCTTAGCTTTTTAATTTTGAGAAACTTTATCTGTGATTTGATTTTAAAGATTTATTTTTATTGTTTTTGACAGAGAGAGAGACAGAGACAAAGACAGAGAGAAGGGGGAGGACCCAGAACAGTTTCCATAGTTGCACATCGATGGTTTTTCAACATAGTTTCATTTCACAGGTGGGCGGGGCTGCACAGGGCAGGAACTGGGCCGGGGTCTTATTGAACCGGGGTCACTCCCCAGTTCAGCATATGGGTCCGCATGGGCTGGGGCCGGGATTCGATCCTCGGTCCCTGGGGCTGCAAAGTGAGCACTTAACCCACTGAGCCATCCTGGCTTCCCCTGTCGTTTGATTTTAAATGATAGCCTTGCTGAGTAATCTTGGCTGTAGGTTCTTGCTTTTCATCACTTTGAATATTTTATACCAGTCCCTCTGGCCTGCAAAGATTCTATTGAAAAATCATCTGCTAGACTTAGGGAAGCTCCCTTGGAGATAATTAACTGCTTTTCTCTGGCTGCTTTTAAGATTCTCTCATTGTTTTTAACCTTTCGAATTTTAAGTATGGTGTGTCTTGGTTTGAGCCTTTTTGAATTCATCTTATTGGGACTCTGTGTTTCCTAGACTTGTATGTCTATTTTCTTTACCGGGTTAAGGAAGTTTCCCATCATTATTTCTTCAAGTAGGCTTTCAGTTCTTTGCTCTCTCTCCTCTGTTGTTACCCTTATGATACAAATGCTGGTATGCTTGATGTTGTTCCAGAGGCCCTTTAAACTATCCTCAGTTTTTTTATTCTTTTATTGTTCTGATTGGGTATGCTCTGCTGCCTTGTCTTCAGTCTTCTGCTTCATCTAATCTGCAGTTTATTTCCTTTAATGTTTTATTTTAGTTACTGTATTCTTCATTTCTGACTGATTCATTGACCATCCTTGTAATCAGTGTTAGTTCTTTCTTTTTTCTTTTTTTGAGATTTATTTTATTGTTAGAGAGGAGGTGGGAGGGCCCAGAGCAGTCTCTGTAGTTGTGTATCATAAATTGTAGCATGTCCTCATTCCACATAGGTGGATGTGGGACTGAATGGGGCGGGAACTGAACTGGCGGCCCCCTGTATGGGAGGCAAGAACCTTTGCCTGCTGTGCCAGCCCAGCGGGTACCAGCTGCACTGCAGTTCAGCATGTGGAATTGAACCCCAAACCTCACAAGTGCTCAACCACTGAGGTATCCCTGCATCTCCAGAAAACTTTTTGTAATTGCTTTAAAAGATAGCAGTTATAGTAAGAATGTTAGAAATGTATTTTATGTTTAGAGCATATGTAATAGTAAAATTTATGGCAACAATAGAGAATGTATAACAATAGCTCAGAGGTCAGGAGGGGAGTATACAATTATGACATCTTTATATTACATCTGAACTGGGATAATTTACTTGAAGCTAGAACAACGTGGGAACCAGGAGCACCAGTATCCCACACTCCTGTAAAGCTGAGTGTAACTTTTGACTCCCACAAAACTTAACCACTAATAGCCTACTGTTGACTGGAAGCCTTACTAATAGTATAAATAGTCAATTAACACACATTTTGTATGCTATATGTGTTATATAAAGTAGTCTTATAATAAAGTAAGCTAGAGAAAAGAAAATGTTATTAAAATCATAAGGTTCACTTGTGAGTATTTTCAGATTGTCACAAATCTCCCCTAGATTTTCATAGCATATTTATTGAAAATATATTTCCTGGGGAAGCCAGGATGGCTTAGCAGGTTGAATGCTCATTAGCAGATCCGGGGACCAAGGATCAAATCCCAGCCCTGGCCCGTGTGGACCCATATGCTGAACTGGGGTGTGCTTCCCTTGCGGGAGGCCCCTAGTTTGGTTCTTGCCCCCGGTCCGGTGCCTGGCTGGAGGGGGTGTGCCTCCCATGTGGGAGGTCCCCACTCCAGTTCCTGCCCTGCGCAGTCCCTGCCCACCTGTGTGGAACAAAACCATGTTGGAAAAAAACTGGTGTCGTACAACTATGGAGACAGCTCTGTGCCCTCCCCTTCTCTCTGTGTCTCTCTTTCTCACTCTGTGTCTGTTAGAAACAATAAATCTTAAAACAAGAAAATATATTTCCTAATATATTTATTGAAAAAAAAAATTCACATATAATTGGACCTGTGCAGGTCAAATACCACTGTTCAAGGGTCAGCTATAAATTGTTAAGCTGCTCACTGTAGTAGAAAACTTTGGTTCTCCATCTCCCTATGTGTTTTTCTTCCGAGATAGGAGAGGGAATAGATTATACTGAGCTCAGGAGCGAGAACTGAGTTTTGGAATAAAAGGAGCATGTCAGCTGCCTTTCTTCCCCAGGAAAGCAGGAAGGCCTTAAGCTCATGCCCTTTATTTACTAGCCTAGAAATAGAATACTACTGATCTGGTGTGTAATTATGTATTTTGTGTTCCCAGGCCCTTCTGCTACTCAGTGTCCAGCATTTCAATGTTGTTGTCTTCCTTTCTTTTTATAATGAAACCTCAGATGTGCTACGGTACGCCAGAGGAGATAATAGTGAAGCCTGCATTTCAATCACTGAGATGCTACAGCTTGTAAACACCTAATGTAAAATTACTGTCTTACTGGCACAGAGTTTCAGAAACTGTGGCGCAGTGTCACTGTGGATTCAATGGATGAAGAAAAAATTGAAGAATATCTGAAGCGACAGGGTATTTCTTCCATGCAGGAATCCGGACCAAAGAAAGTGGTATGTAATTGCTAGAAAAACAATGTAATCCTCTATTCTTTGAACTATTAGCCTGCTTCCTATTCTGCTCTCTGAGGAACAGGTAGTCAGTTCTCCCAATTTTTTTTCTGTCCTAATCCATTGACCTTGGTCAGTTGCAAACTAGATCACATATGGTTTATTGAGGGCCAGTGGATCTTTTTGCCCTCTAGTGCTGCTTCCCTGGATTAAGAGTTTTCCCCACCACCCTCCCACCCCAGTCCTCGCAGTGTCTACTCTGAAGCTCCAGCCACACTGAACTGTTTCTAGTGGCGATGCATTGGCCTTCCCAGCCTGCAACCAGGAGCCTGCTTGCTCATCTTGGCCTTTAAGGCTTTCGTGCTCCCCTCACCCTTGTTACAGTGAACCCCGTGGTGTTGGTGCCTGGCTCTTCTTTAGCTCTGATCACTTTGAATTGTCCTTGTTGACTTTCAGATCCCTTAGGAACCAGATATTTTGTCTTTGTAGCCCCAAAGACCACTTAGATGAGGGATATGTAATGGAATGAGGACTTGTGAATTGCCATGTATGAGCTAATCAACTATGTTAGTCCAAGGACAAAGCCCAGATAAGGAATAATTCAGTTCACCAGTACTCTGCAAGCTTGTCCAACCCTTGGGCTGCATGTGTCCCAGGATCGCTTTGAATGTGGCCCAACACAAATTCATAAACTTGCTTAAAACATGAGATTTTTTTCCTGCAAATTTTTTTGTATGTGTAATTTTTTTTTTTTAAGCTAACGAGCTATCATTAGTGTTAGTGTAGTTTATATGTGGCTCAAGACAGTTCTTCCAATGTGGCCCAGGGAAGCCAAAAGGTTGGACACCCCTGTTCCATAGACGTGAGCTGTTGTACCAGTCTTCCTCTTTTCCTTGTCCACCATCAGGCTTTGTAGCTTGCCTTTTTTGTGACTGTGTGTGTGTGTGTGTGTGTGTGTGTGTGTGCGCGCGCGCACGCGCACGTGCTGTTCAGTGAATTTTTAGGACTCCTTAAAAGGGAAGATTGATTGCCAGTGACCTCCATGAATTAGTGTAATTGTAGCACTTTATGGTTTTCTATCGTTGTTTAGCTTGTTGATTTTTATCACGTGGTATTAATATTTCAGGTATACTGAAAAGAATAGAGAATAATAACAAATCTTTATGTGCCTATCTACTTTCCAATTTTGCTATATCTGTTTTGTCTTATTTATATTAGATCTTTTTACATTGGTAATAATGGATATATTTTTAAACCAGATAATAGTGATGAAAAACAAAGAGCTATACTGCTTCTCTTTTTATCCACTTAGTGCCTAAAATAGTTCTGGTTAGTCATTGTGCCAGCCCGTGTATTCCGGATGGGGGCAAGCACATCATCGTAACAGAAAGCACCTGTCTTCGTTTGCATTTGAGAGTGTGCTGTGTGCTGGTGTGTGTGAGGCTGGGCTACAAAGCAGAGAAACAGGTCAAACACCCAACATCTCTCTTCTGCTGGTTCCTGGGCATCCTTAGTAAATCCGTACCACATCATCCCTCTGAGTAGCTATTGTTTCTGTTTTTACCTTTCCCTGTAGGCTCCTATTCAGAGGAGGAAAAAGCCTGCTTCACAGAAAAAACGTCGGTTTAAGACTCACAATGAGCACATGGCTGGAGTGCTGAAGGACTACTCTGATGTTGCTCCTGGCAAACAGTGAACAGTCCTGTAGGTGAGCACAGAGCACAGTTACAGAGCCAGAGTTAGGACCTTCCTGAAACTGGCATCCGAAGACTGACTGTCTTCTCATTCTACTTCTTAGAACTGAGCAGAGGAGCAAGGAGCAGTTCAGTTTACAGAATAAGTGCAAATTACCAAACTCAAAGCTTATTTTAATTGAATAGGCTAATGAGAAATGTGATGTTCCTTGTTAACCTGCTGTTACTTCTTGGCAGAAGGACACTTAGCATGGCGTGCAGATGTCTTTGCTATTTATCTCTACTTCTAACTGGTTCCTGGTTCCATTTTTGTCTTATTAGAACAAGTTTGCTCATAGTCTTGAACGCAATACTTGTTTGTTTCAAAAGGATGTATTTATAATAAAATTGTAGAAAAGCTCTAAGATGTTAGTGAATTCACTTTGTTTCTTTTTGTTACCTGGCAATGGCAGTAGGCAGCTCCCACAGGGCATATGTTTGGGACACTGTTGGAGACTGTGATTTGTGCTGTGTTGCTGAGCAGATGGAAATCACAGATGGAACACAAAGTGTTGCCTCTTGTTAGCAAGTGAAGCAATAAAGATACACTACATGTGATTTTTAATGTTTTCTTTTAAAAGGATAAATCAGTATTTAGCCTCTTGGATTTTGCAAGTCATGGTCTCATGACATCAAGGATGGATAATTCTTCTTGCCAAACTGAGTATCAGCGTTATTTCAGTCCTCATGGGACTCTTCTGGTGGAGAGTTCCTTTATCTCTCCATCACTGGCCAAGCCTGTAAGAGCCATTACCAAATACATGGGTTCTTAAGGGTCATGATGACTTATGGGGAATCTTTGTGGTTATTTTAGCCTTCTGTGGCAAACTCTTTCCTTATCTGTACTTGCAATATGGTCTGTGGTGATTCTTTGGTTTGATCGTGACAGTCCTCATACCACAAATTGAAATTGTAGTGGATTACAAAAACAAGGCACGATGTTCTCAAAAAAGGTATAATGATGGAAATAACTGAAGTGTCCTCTGATAGATGATTGGATAAAGATGTGATATATACAGTGGAATATTACTCAGCTATAAGAAAAGATGAAATGCTGTCATTTGCAACAACATGAATGGATCTTGAGATTATGCTAGGTGAAGTAAATCAGACAAAAAATCGAGAACCATATAATTTCATGTGGGATATAAAACTGAAAGCAATAAATGAACAAGACAAACAAAAACTCATAGACATAGACAGCAGAATAGTGGTTACCAGAAGGGAAGGGAACAGTGAAGTGTGGAAGTAGAAAAGGGTAAAGAGGTTCAAATATATGGTGACAGAAGGAGATTCCTGTTTTTCCCCCCAGTTTTATTGAGGTATTATATAATCGACATACAACACGCTAAGTTTAAGTGTACAGCACAGTGATTTGACTTACATAAATCATGAAATGATTACTACAGTGATTTTAGTTACTATCCCTCATTTCATATAAATACAAAAAAGTTGTTTTCTTTGTAATGAGAGGTTTTAGGGTTTGCTTTCTTAACTTTCATATGTACCTACAGCAGTGTTAACTACAGTCATCATGTTGTACATTGTATTACTTGTACTTATTTATCTTATAACTGGAAATTTGTACCTTTTCATCACCTTCATTCAGTTTCCCCTCCACACCATCTCCCACCTCTGGTAACCACAAGGTTGGTCTATTTATAATAAGTTTTTTTTTTAAGATTTCACATGTGAGATCATACAGCATTTGCCTTTCTCTTCCTGGCGCATTTCACTTAGTATAATGCCCTCAAGGTCCATCGATGTTGTTGCAAATGGCAGGATTTCTTTCTTTTTTTTAATGGCTGAATAATATTCCATTGTGTATATATACATATCTGTTAGGCTGACCAGACATACTGTTTGAAATGGAACAGAAAACAATGGTACTGTCCCATTTCAAACAGAATGTACGGTCAGCCTACTGACATCTTGAATTTAGCCCAGCGAGACTAGGGTGACCATATGTACTGTTTGAAACAGGATAGTACTACTGTTTTCGGTCCTATTTAAAACAGTGCATTCATCCATTGATGGACACTTAGGCATTTCCATGTCTTGGCTATTGTAAATTATGCAACTGTGAACATGGAGGGGTGCAGATATTTGTTCAACATACTGTTTTTGTTTCCTTTAGATATATTCCCAGAAGTGGAATTGCTGGATCATAGGGAGGTTCTACTTTTAATTTTTTTGAGGAAACTCATTACTGTTTTCTATAGTAACTGTACTAGTTTACAGTCCCACCAACAGTGCACAGGGTTCCCTTTTCTTCCAAATCCTTTGTTTTATTTATGGTAACCATTCTAACAGGCATGAGGGGATATCTCATAGGTTTGATTTGCATTTCCTCATAATTAGGGATGTTAAGCATCTTTTCATGGACCTGTTAGCCATCTGTATATATTCTTTGGAGGACTGTCTATTCAGGTTCTTTGCCTAAACAGCAGTGTTTTGTTTATTTGTTTGTTTTTGCTATTGAGTTATATGAGAGCTGTCCAGAAAGTATCCAGCCATGTAATCGTTTTTGTTTTATTGACAATGGCCAGACTTTTTTCTGGACAGCCCTCATATATTTTGGATATTAATCCCTTAACAGATAAATGGTTTGCAGCTATTTTTCCCATTCTATATGTTGTCTTCAGGTGTTTGTTTGTTTTTGTGTGTGTGTGTGTGTGTTTTTGCTGTGCAGCAACTATTTCGGTTGATATAGTCCCATTTGTCTTTTTTATTTTGTTGTCTCATGCTTTAGGTGTCATGTCTAAAATACGATTGCCAGTACCCATGTCAGGAAGCTTTTTTGCTATGTTTTCTTCTAAGGAGTTTTATGGTTTCTGGTCTTACATTGCTGTGGCTTTATAATATAGCTTGAAATCAGGAAGTGTGATGCCTCCTGCTTTATTCTTCTTCCTTAGGATTGCTTTGGCTATTTGGGGTTTTTGTGGTTTCATACAAATTTTAGGGTTGTTTTTGTGTACTTCTGTAGAAAGTGCTATTGGAATTTTCATGGGGATTGCATTGAATCTAAAAATGGCTTTGGGTAATATGGACATTTAAATAACATTACTCTTGCAATCCATGAACATGAATACCTTTCCATGTATTTGTATCATCTTGTTTTTCATCAATATATCTTGTAGTTTTCAGTGTGGAGATTTTTCATTTCCTTGGTTAAATTTATTTTTAAGTATTTTATATGTTTTTTGATGCTATTGTAAATGGAATTGTTTTCTTTCTTTTTCAGATAAGTTGTTAGTGTTAGAAATGCTACTGATTTTACGTGTTAATTTTGTATGCTGTAACTTTACTGAATTCATTGATAGATCTAACAGCTCTTTGTGAATTCTTTAGGATTTTCTCTATATAAAATCATGTCATCTGCAAGTAGAGACATCTTCTTTCTAATTCTAACACCTTTTATTTTTTTCTTTTCTTGCCTGATTGCTTTGGCTAGGACTTGACTTCCCTGTGCTATGTTGTATAAGAGTGGTGAGAGTAGGCACCCTTGTCTTGTTCCTAATCTTAGAGACAAAGCTTTCATCCTTTCACTATTGAGTGTGATGATAGCTGTGGGCTTGTCATGTATGGCCTTTACTATATTGAGGTATGTCCCTTTATACCCATTTTGTTAAGAATTTTTACTGTGAATATGTGTTGAATTTTGTCATGTTTTTTTCTGCATCTGTTGAAATGATCATATGATTTTTATAAAATGTTATTAATGTGATGTATCACATTGGTTGATTTGCATATATTGAACCATTCTTTCATCCCAGATATAAATCTCATTAGATCATGGTGAGTGATCTTTTTAATGTGCTGCTGAATTTGTTTCCTAGTATTTTACTGAGAATTTTTTAATCTGTATTCTTGAGAGATGGTGGTCTGTAGTTTACTTTTAGTGTCCTCTTTTTGGCTTTGGTATTGGGTTAATGCTGGCCTCAAAATAAATTTTGGAGTGTTCTCTTTTATTTTTTTGGAAGAGTTTGAGAAGGATTGGCATTAAATCTTTATATGTTTGGTAAAATTCACCTGTAAAGCAATTTGGTTTTGAGCTTTTCTTCGTTGGGAGATTTTTGATTACTGATTAAATCTCCTTGGTCTGTTCAGATTTTCTATTTCTTCCTAATTCAGTCTTGGTAGGTTGTATGTTTCTAAGAACTTTTTTAATTCTTCTAGATAGCTGTAGTTTAATAGACCGATGTATCTTTCTATTCCTTCACTCTCATTCTATGTGTGTTAAGGCTAAAATGAATCTCTGGTATACATTTGTATCTCATTAATATATCCATTCAGCCATCCTTTATATTTCTGTGGTTTGGATGTAATGTCTCCCTTTACATGTATAATTTTGTTGGGTCCTCCCTTTTTTTTTTTATGTCTATCTAAGGGTTTGTTAATTTTATGTTTTCAAAGAACCAACTCTTATTTTTGTTAATCTTTCCTATTGTTTTCCCATTCTTTATTTCTTTTAGTTCTCCAATATTTAGTATTTTTGTCTGCTAACTTTGGATTCAGTTTGTTCTTTTTCTAGTTCCTCAGAGTGTAGAGAATTGGGTTTTTTATTTGAGATCTTTCTTGTTTCTAATGTAGGTTCTTACTGCTATGAACTTTTGCTGCATCCCATAAATTATGATATATTGCGTTTCCATTTTTGTTTGTCTCAAGATATTTTTATTATTTCTCCTTTAAATTTCTTCTTTGATCCATTGGTTGTTTAATTTCCATGTATTTGTGAATTTTGCAGTTTTCCTCGTGACTGATTTCTAGTTTCATACCCATGCAGTCAGATGATCTTGGTATGATTTCAGTCTTTTTGAATTTGCTAAGACTTGTTTTGTAGTCTAACATATGGTTTATTCTAGAAAATGTTCCATGTGTGCTTGAGAAGAATGTGTATTCTGCTGTTATCAGATAGAATGCTCTGTATGTGTATGTTAGGTCAGTTTGCTCTGTAGTGATTTTTTTTTTTTAAGATTTATTTTTAATGTTTTTGACAGAGAGAGAGAGAGAGAGAGAGAGAGAGAGAGATACAAAGATAGAAACAGAGAGAAAGGGGAGAGCCCAGAACAGTCTCCATAGTTGCACATCATTGGTTTATCCACATAGTTTCATTCCACAGGTGGGCAAGGGGCTGCGCAAGGCAGGAACTGGGCACCCCAGTGAGAACTGAACTGGGGGCACTCCCCAGTTCAGCATATGGGTCTGCACGGGCCAGGACCGGGATTCGATCCTCAGTCCCCAGGGCTACAAAGTGAGTGCTTAACCTACTGAGCCATCCCGGCTTCCCCAATCTGTAGTGATTTTGAAATCTGCTGTTTCTTTATTAATTCTGTCTGGATAATCTGTTCATATTGAGAGTAGGATATTAAAGTTCCCAGCTATTATTGTATTGCTGTTTATTTCTCCTTTTAGCTTTGTTATTTTTTTCTTTATATAGTATTTGGGTGCTCCAAAGTTGTGTGCATAAATATTTACGATTGTCATGTCGTCTTCTTTTTTTTTTTTAAAGATGTTTTTTTGTTTGTTTTATTGATTTATTGATTGATTGATTGATTTATATTTATTTTTGACAGAGAGAGAGAGAGAGAGAGAGAGAGAGAGATACAGAGACAGAGAGAGAACTGAACTAGGGGAGCTCCCAGTTCAGCATATGGTTCCGCACGGGCCGGGGCCGGCATTCGATCCCGGCTCCCCGGCGCTGCAAAGTGAGCGCCTAACCCACTGAGCCATCCCGGCTTCCCCTGTCATGTCTTCTTGATTGACATTTTTTATCATTACATAATGACCTCCTTTATCTCTTTTTATCATTTTTAGTTTAAAGTTTATTTTGTCTGATATAAGTAAAGCTACCCCCTTCTTTGTTTTGGATACCATTTGCTTGAAGTATCTTTCCATTTCTTCACTCTCAATCTGTGTGTGTTAATTAAGGCTGATGTGACTCTCTTGTGGGTATTTGTATCTTGTTTTGTTATCCATTCATTCATTCTTGTATTTTCATTGGAGAATTTAATCCATTTACATTTAAAGTAGTCTGACCAGATGTCCCATTTTAAATGGAACAGAAAACAACGGACTGTCTCATGTCAAACAGTACATGTGGTCAGCCTACTGACACCTTGAATTTAACCCAATAAGATGAAGCTGACTATCTGTGCCATTTGAAATGGGACAGTACCTGTTTTCTGGCCCATTTAAAACAGGACATCTGGCCAGCCTAATTTAAAGTAATTATTGATAGATAAGGCCTTACTGTTGCTTTTGTTGTTTTCTGACTGTTTTGTAGATCTGTTGTTCCTTGTTTTATATTCTGAGATATTTTTCTGTGTTTTGATATCTTTTTGGTATCAATATGCCTTGACTTTGTCATGTTCTTTTGTATATGGACTACAATTTTTCTCTAACAGTTACCATAAGGCTTATATAAAATATCTTAAATGGGTAATGCTGCTTTACATGGTTTTCCTGCCTGGTACAGTGGGAGAGCCAGCTCCAAGGCTGTTAAGAGGCTTTGTGGTCTTGACTGTAGCCAACCTGTGCCCCAAGTTCTCTGGCTAAACAGGGACACTGAATTTTCTCTGCAGACTTAACAGATTTGCCTGCCAGACTCTCTGCTTGGGCATTGTGCCTGGACTGTGCAGCTTTCCAAGTATTCTGGCCAAGTTTTTCGCTCAGATGGGACTGGGAACATCACTCAGCAATGGTTGGGGCTATGATTCAGCTCCCTGGCCAGGGCCAGCTCTGAGGAGGCTCCCAGGTTAACCTGCTCAGGGGCCAGGAGCCACAGTCAGCAGGGGGTGGGGCTTTGACTCAGTCCTCCTGCCTGGGCAGGGGCTGACCAGGCTCCAGGGCTGGCAGATCTCTTAGTTTAGATCAGGCAGACCTGCACCTCACTGAATTTCCTCCTTGGACCATGCCACCTACTTGGTTCTACAGATGAGCAAAGCTGCTGGTTGGGATTATGTAGCAATAAGGGGCTACGTCTTAAGTGGCCACAGAATTTGGAGGTCAAATACACATTCACCATGCACACTGAGATGGAGTTGAGGTAGCAAAACACTATTTATTGGAATATTAGGTAAGACAGACAGAGTAGAGCAAATAAGAGAGAAAATAACAGCAAGTCCTCACCACCTGAAGAGTGTTTCCAAGGCGCAGGGGAACCAAGGCAGCACCTTGGCTTCAGGGGTGTCCAGTGAGTGTCCCCGTCAGAGAGTTCTGGCCAGGGCTCATTGGGCTATTTTTATAGGATTTTACACAATAGTTTATGTGGTGTCACTGTGTTATAGATTACTATAGCAACAGGGGAACCTACGTGTGTGTGGCCACCATAACAACGGGGCAACGTTATGGGTTCTGTTCATGCATTCCACTGGTGGGTCAGCGATCAGTCGACCAGGAAGGTTGGTGAAGCCATTCTGAGTTCACTCCTGCTGACAGGGTGGCACCGCGTTCCCAGAATGCAACAAGTGGAAGGCACCAAGGGGCATCTAATTCATATATGACTTACTTTGCAGATTACTACAGTCATGAGCTGCTTAATGATGGGGATACTTTCTGAGAAACATGTCCTTAGGTGATTTTGTTGCTGTCGAACATAACTGTGTGCTTACACACACCCAGATGGTGTAGCCTACTACTGTAATGGTATGTGCTATATTCTAATACCACCGGCAGCACAGTAGGCTTGTTTACACCAGTATCACCACAGACAGGTGATAATACACTGAGCTACAGTGATGACTATGACATCACTAGGAGATGGGCATTTTTCAGCTCCTTTAGAATCTTATGGAACCACCATCATATATGCGGTTCATCGTTGACAGAAACATTGCTATGCGATCTGTGAATACTTTGGCACTGCAGGTAGGAGCCCCTTCTCTGCCACAGTCAGATTCCCAGTGATCACTTTTGTGCAAATCCCCATAGGTTGAGACCCGAAGGGGCTCCTAAAATGTGACCCACAGTGCCAGGAGCTGGATGTCCATCCCCCTTGGGCTCTCTTCCCACTGGAGAACTGTAGGCTCAGGGGAGATCTCGGAGTTGTGCTGGGCTGGCCTGGGGGAGGAGCATGCAGTCAGTGCTTAGCTGCTCCTCCTACCCTTCTGATGTCTGTCTTGGTCTCTGTGGTGCGGAGGCGTGCGTCAGCCTCACCAGTGCATTCTAGTATTCTCAGTGGTGTCTCATCTCTGAATAGTTGGTTGTTAGTTCTTGTGAGGGGGACCAGAATCAGGAACAACCTATGTTGTCATCTTGGGGACATTGCCTGTCACCGTCTGTTTTGTTGGTTAGGTCTGGAAGTGTATTTTGGACATCTCACACTTCATCTTGCTTTGCAAGGAGACGGACATCAAGGTCCCCATCACAGGTTTTAAGATGCTTTACTGCCAGGTATGTACTACTAGTGGTTTCTCGCTAAGCCTGTACCCATCAGTACTTTGTGAACTGGCCTAATAGATTTTCATTATCTTGTCTAAACTCATTTCAGAAATGAGTAAATTGTGATTGAGAAATGAAATGTTTTGCTAAATTGTGACGCTTGCAAATTCTGTAGCTTTAATGCATTTACTGGCATCTTGTATTAAGCCTTGATCGCCGTTGCTTCATGTGGAAGAGAAATTCCTCCATTTACTCCATGTTAAAGTACTGGGATTGGTCGTGTGGTGACACATGGGGAGGGGTATAGTCTTTGTGGGAAATAGTGATTGCCCCGTTGTGTTTGAGAGGAATCTCTTACCAGTTCTTCTAGGTGGGTAGAAACATACCCACCAGAAATTGGAGTTAGAGATGCCATCATGTTCTTGCCTCTGCCCATTTCTCCTGGATCTGCTGGCCATTGAGAAGCGGGAATAGGGTGGCAGGATGTGGTAAGAGGTTGTTCTGGAGTGCATTTTGATCTACAATTCATCACAGCCATTTGAGGTTTTTAAAAGGGGATAGCTAAGAAAAATGTAGTTGAGCCCAGACCAAGTGTGAAAAATGAACTTTGGCAGCTGCTGTCACATGCTGTGCTTGTGGACACATGATGGTGGGACTCGGGGGACAGAGGAGCACTTGATACCTGTGGAGCAGTGTTAGCCAGCAGGCAGTACAGGGCCATCCCATTATTTCCAGTCAGTGTTCATAGGGTGGGCACTGCCAGGGTACAGCCCTTGATTACTTCTGTGAGCTTTTTGAAATCACTGGTAGAAAAAATGCTCTGAATGTGGCAGTAGGGCATTTGGATTAATCAGTTCCTCAATTCTTATTAGCTGACAATTTTCTGAGGCATAGAATATAAGACTTGGTGTCCCTTCTTTCCTCTAGCCACTCTTTTTTATGTGCAAATGATTTATTTGTGGAAAAGATTGTGGGTTTTCTAAGGCTTTATTGACTCTTCTCAAGCCAGGGCCAGCAGTTTTTGCCTCGTAGCAAGGCTGGAGTTCTGTCATCAGTGTGCTGCTGTCCCTGGGGCTTTGTGTGGGACAGTCCTCGTTTTCCCAGATTTTACTTTGTGGGCTTGTCTTGAGAAATCAGTAGATGAGGGGTGGGGGGCTCCCAAGGACCTCTAGGCAACCACTTCGCAGATGAACTGGACCTTGGAACACCTGCCCCCATCCTGTCTTGCGTGCATGTGTGTTGTGTGGATGAGAACACTTTGGAAACAGAGCTAGTCTAGACTTTGGCATTGTGCTTTTGACCTTCCTCCTGCCATTGCCAAAAAAACAAAAGCATGTTTTCCTTCATAAAGGGATTTCCATTTGAAATAAATGTGGCTGGTGCCCTCACCCAAGTGGCAAGGCTGCTGTCATAGGCCCCTTTGGACAGTTAGGCTCCTAGAACTTGGTCCAGCTCCCATGGTTTGAGGTAGCCAGCACATTCCTATGACTCAAGCTATGTGGTTTCAAGACCCTGTGAGAACCCAGGGAATTTCAGCTGCCCAGAATCTTGCAGGGGTTGTACTTCAAAGGACATTACAGTGCATACTTACCTTAAAAATTTTTTCTTTAAGATTTTTTATTCTTTTCGTTTGAAAGAAGGTGAGAAAGAGAGAAGGGTGAGGGCCCAGAGCAGTCTCCATAGTCACACATCATTGGTTGTGACATAATTTCATTCCACACAGGTGGATGTGGGGCTTGTGTGGCGGGAATCAAACCAGGGGCCTCCTGCATGGGAGGCAAGAACCTTCACCGCCATCTCGGCAGTTACCAGTTGTGCTGCAGTTCAGCACATGGGTTTGCACGTCCAGAGACGTGATTTGATCCCCAGACCTCGCAGCTGCAAGGCAAGTGCTCAACTCATGGAGCTATCCTTGGCATCCCCTAAAATGTTTTAAATAACTGAAAACATAGAAGGGTATGATAGGAGAGAACTGAGCAAACCATAGCCTCAATTTGGCAGGACCTGCTCCAGAAAACCCAAGGTCAGGTTTATCTGGTGTTTATTGTTTAAGAATGTGAACTTCTTGCTGAGCTTCTCACACGTAAGGCCTGCATTCTGACTTTAGGGGAAAAGTGTTCTTTTGTCCAGATAAATATTTTAACTTGAACATTATTTCTCATTACATTTAGGCATGTATGTCTTTTTGCTCAAAAGACAAGTTTGGGTTGAATTTAAGCATTGGGCCTACTTAAGTTTCTAATTTAGTGTGAAGTTAGCATGGACAGGGTTTCACTTGAATTTTAAGGGAGAGATACATGTGAGCATTGGCATGTGGAAGGCATCATTGTCTTTATTTATGGGCCGAGTACGGTATGGTTTATAGGTAGGGCCTTTCCCCTTCTGGCTTGTAAAGCAGGAATCAGTGTGGTTGGTACTCTGGAAGCACTGGTGAAATAGAGCCCCTAGGTGTCACTAGAGAGTTGTGAAAAGGACAAAACGAGGAAGAATTTTAATGGCATAGTGGCACCCTTGAGAACTAAGGATCGTTGGAGCGAGGTCAGTTTTCCAAGTTACACTAGTTTAGTACCATCTTAAGACCTTCTGCAGCAGTGGCAGACAGGAACGCTTTACTGCAGGAGTTAGTAAATTTTCCCAGTTTGGGTGCTTTAATTAGCTGACTGCATAAGGTTTTCAGTATCACAAGTTCTTAGTCTCGAGGACTGGTATTTCAGATAACACTCCACTGGTAATAAGTATTCTTCTGCTTTCTAAGAATGTAAAATTGTTTGATGTTAAAAGAGGGTGTGATAGAGTGGATTGAGAGTTAAAGAGTAAGGGCAATCATGTTCTGATACTGCTAGAGGTGGAAGGCATAGTATTTAATTTTAGATGTCAGTTTTATAGCTACATTAGTCTTGTGTTCACAAGTGGCATATCTTTCAGTGGAGGGTTCGCTTGGTAATGAGATAAAAAGATAGCTTAGTTATCTTTCTGGAACCCATAAACTAGGACATTATGCATATTATAGGCAAGAGACTTGCCTTTTATCCCAAATTCGCAATTCTAAGACCCTCTTTATTCTTGCTCAGTAGAGTGACAAAGGCAGCTTTTCAGACTGTAATGAAGCTGGTGTCCAACTGAGTGGTCACTGGTACTATATCTGGAGTTCATAAATACCATCCAGACTGATCAGTTGCACATCACTAATGACTGTCAGCATGTTGATGATTGGGGCACTCTTTCTTCCATCCCAAGGCCCCTTGTGAAAAAGCATATGTTAAGTGACTGTCTAGACGGGGATGGGGTGGCCCAAGGCAGGCAGGAAAGGCAGTACATCTCCTTCAGGGGGAGATGCCTCAATTCTGAGGCTGTCATCTGGCCAACCTCTGGTACCTCAGATATGGAAGGTCACAGAAGGGCTGAAGGCAGGTTGCATCAAGCGTGTCTTGGAATCATGCTGGCTGTGGCCTTCAAAGCCTAGGCAGGGGTGCGGAAGCTGCCTGCTAGTTTTCCACTGTTACACCTGGGCTCCAGGGTATTGGAAGGCTGTGATAGGGACCTGCTTTTAATGGTCTCCTTTGTAAAAGGGATGATTCCAACTACAGAACCAACAAGACTAGTTACTAGTGGTGGTTGCCATTACAGGAATTGAACACTGGTTCGTTCCCCTGCCCCTCCTCACTTTGAGGGGAAGTGAGGTTGGTGAAAGTGTATATAAATACTTTTCTCATCTTGGATATCAAGTAAATATATGTAGTTAGCAGGAAACCATAACTGACTCTAGATTTCAGATAACCTGGAGCTCAGCTTTGTAGGCTGAGGTGGATGTGGGGTCAGCTGAGTGCAGTAAAAGGTAAATTGGCCCAGAGCTCTCCTGGCCGGTAAAGAAGGCTACAAGGAGGGCCTCACGTGGTGCCTGTAGCAGAGCCTTTGTAGACAATCTTCTCTGGCTCTCCCCGCTGTTTCTTCCTCTAGTCTTTGTCCTTAGCTCATGGGCTAATGCTTAGCTTTGTCAAAGCCAGAAAATGGGGAAGAAATCGTCCTCATCTGTAGTATGGTAGGCATTTGGTTGATCTTGCAGAAAATTTGCCAAGCAATGGTATGACAGCTGGGATAAGCACTTTATTTTTAAAAATGACAGTAGGAAAAAGTACCTTTAAACAGTTTATAAAAGCATAATAGACTGTGGAGGTGGCTGCTTTCCTTAGAAATGAGAGTAGAGTCTCACCCAGGGCCAGGCAGAGCCGAAGATGTCAGCACGCTGCTGCGCACCTCATCATGCAAAGGGAGGAGCCCCTCTTCCTTGCTCTTTTTGTCATTTTTTCTGATGACCTTTAAAAGCTTCTTGACATCTTTATTTCTAATGGAAGATAATGAAAGAAAAAACAACAACCCCGAAACCAACCATATAATCATGAAAACAGTGAAGTCCTCAGCACAGCGTGAGCATATCAGTAGGAAAGATTGTGATCATGTTTAGCTATACCAGCGCTTGAAAATTCTCAGCTTAGTATATTTTTACACATAGCTCTTCTACAACAAGGGGAGAGACTGGGAATGTGTCAGTGTATGATACAAGACTGACTTTCTGGTTTTAATAAGTCTTGAAGTAAGCTGCACAGTACTCATTCCATCCACTTTGGGCCAGTGTGGTAGGCAGTATCCCAGTGAGTTCACAGGATTCAAGATAAAAGTTTTAAATGGTTTGTTTGGCTGCCCAGACTCAGGAACAGCAGCTTAGTCGGTATTTTGCAAAATCACTTGGGGTCTGTGTGTTCCCCCTGCAGCCACACAAGGTTGGCAAAGCCAGCTCCCTCCTGAGGCAGTGGTGGCCTCCCATGCCCAGGTTTCCCTTCTCGGTGAGACACTGCATGGGGGTTGTGCATCTGTCGGTCATAGTTTATATAGTCACCTCTGGAGCTGCCAAGCATCCTAAGGGCACATTCTGATCAGGAATTTGTACCAAGGAAAGGCTTCTTTGAAGTGCCTCCAGGTGGAGGCTCCTGATTGTCTTGCAGGGCAGTCCTACTAGAACCACGAGTGTGCACCTAGTACTGCGGACAGCTGTTTCTAACGTCACATTTCGGCTTTACCCTGGACTCAGGCCAGGCACAGATCTCTACATTCACAATACAGTTCTGGACATCTTGATACTTAAAAACATGCCTCAAACATGCAGCTTATTTTAGAGGGAAAAAAATAGAAATTTTTAATTACAAGCATTTAAAAGTCTAGAACAAAAATTGTTATCCATCCCAGTGTAAGAGCATCCATTTTGTTGTAGTTAAACGTTTAGTATAAAAATACTCACTCTTGGTTTTATTGTTGACATCTTTTGTTTCATTTGAAAATATCTTCAAACTGTACAGAAATGTATATCAGACCATGCGTTCACAAATAACACACTATTTCTTAACAATAATTATACAGTGTAAAAGAGTAAAACATTTTTATTATATTTTTTCTTCGAGAAAAACAGATGTGTGATAGAGGCTGTGGCAAAGTCTTGAAGGGATCAAAACTGGGCAAGGTTTTTTCAAGCCTGAAATAGAAAGAAATGTGTAAGGTAAGCAGGTCTCACAAGTGGTAGTACTTCCTAGCTGTGGGGTTGTTTGGAGACATCTGCTGATAGGATTCATGGGTGATTCCTTACAAAAGCGTAGGTGTATATCACCGTGGGATGCATTTACTGACACACAAAAACCACACATAGTACCAGTGTTCTTACCGGAGATACACAGGGAATACATATTTAATTTCTACTTATCTCTTCCTAGAAACTTTGAGACCTCATTTTCTTATAGTTGCAAGGAAGTTCTCATGTTTATTTTGCTTTGTGGCAGAAAAGGAGGGCCTTCAAATAATCATTGAGACTTTTGACTGCTGCTGGTAGTCCCTGATTTTTTTTTTTTTTTTAAGATTTATTTTATAGGGGAAGCCGGGATGGCTCAGTGGGTTAGGCGCTCACTTTGCGTGCCGGGGTCCGAGGATCGAATCCCAGCCCCGGCCCGTGTGGACCCACATGCTGAGCTGGGGAGCTCCCCCAGTTCAACGCGCGCACGTGCTCTCTCTTGCGCTCTCTCTCAAAAATAAATAAATTAATTAAAAACAAAAATAGATTTATTTTATTGTTTTTGACATGGTTTTGTTCCACACAGGTGGGCGGGGGCCTCCTGCATGGGAAGCACAACCTAGTTCAGCATATAGGTCCACCTGTGCTGGGGCCGGGATTTGATCCTTGGTCCCCAGGGCTGCAAAGTGAGTGTTTAACTCACTGAGCCATTCTGGCTTCCCCTATGATTTTTAAAAATACATCTTGGCTCCTTTTTGTCTGGATTTCCTTTAATTGTTAAAGGAGGCATTGTGAAACCTCTACTGTTTTTCTGTCATTCAATTTACTTTTCTCTCTCCAAGTCCCTTGTTTTCTTGCCATCATCTTACCAATATGTAGATTCATAAATCTGTAGTTGTAGAAAAGATATAGGTAGAAGTAAATCAGCATATGCTAGAGTTTTGTACAGGGAATAGCATCATTATTGATAACCTGTATAATTAATTGTCCTACATTAGAGTTTTTTTGGGAAAATATGTATTTAGCAGTAAATCCTGAAATTAGAAACATATTTAGGTGAACACTCAAACACAGCTAATTGCACAGTATGTATTATTATCGAAACCAAATCAGATCTGTACAGTACCATCTGCATCTGAACTATGATCCAGCAAATCTAGTCACACCCTAATTTGTAGGTGAGTACAAATGGGTAGAAATAATAATGGGCCACAAGTCAGAAGACCTAATACACTACAACCTACCTATGGATCATGGAACAATCTGTTGGAAAAACTCAGGGTGTACCTCTCAGGAGAAGGAATCTGGACGTCTGTTATAGAACTTTTATCTTTAATGTTAGGGTAACACTTACCTATCCTTTCAGCTCACTGTAACTATTAAATTAGTCCTAGCACATCAGTTTAATTATACCTGTTACAGAGAGGCCAAATTAGAAAGCCTTTGGTTTTAGAAATGCTCTCAACTCCAGCGTTCTTAAAGCCTGGCATACCCACACATAGAGAACCTCTTTGGCCCCCCAACCCCACCTACTCCTTTTACTTTCTCAGCAGAATTCTCTGAAACAGGAGGTTGGGGCCAGCAGGAGGAAGTAACCGCCTTTAGGTAATCTCACTCACTCTCTTATTCCTTTGTCTCCCCTGATGCCCAGCACAATAGAGGCATCAACCCCCACTCACCAGATGCTGGATGGGGGTCAGGCCTGTTCACATCCCATCTTGGTATAGGTCACACATCCTGTGATACTTGGTGAGCAGAAGGATGCCTCTTTGAAAGCTACCGTTCTTCTGCTACACTCTTGATTTCTAGGGGGCAAGGGATCCCATGATCTGGGAGTGCATCGCTTGGGGCATCTTTCCATGGAATGGGGACTCGGGGTTTATGAGGGTAGGCATTACCTTTGGCGCTGTAGTAGCTGATTTTCCTAACAAGTCCACCACCTGCTGGCTCATCTCACATCCCCACAAATGCTTGATCTGCTGCCCTTTAACTGTCAGAGGACCCTCAAATGTGATGAAGCAACGCCCCAGTCACCATCTATCAGGAAGGAAACCAGCTTAGAGGAACTAGATACAAGGCCAGTTTTCTTCCCCTACATTCTCTGCTTGTCAGGTGTGGAATGACACATTCCACATTTTCCCAAACTTGACAATGTGCCAGCAGCCTAAGCTGTGTGTGTTGATTCCAGCAAACCCATTTTTGAGGAGCAGCCACTCCAGGGACCTAACGGGCTTGCCAGCAGCCTCTGACAGGGCACAGACTTGGAGAAGGGCCATCATGAGAAAGCAGCACCGAGACCAACAGCCTGAAACCAAAGCTGCCACCGTTTTCAGGGACAGAGAAAGGACTGAATGAGCAGCAGGCAGAGGACATTGGCCACACGTTGTGATCTCTCCTTCCCACAGGCTTGACAAAGGCCCTGCGGTCTCCTCCAGCCTTTGGCTGTGTCTGGTAGTCTTAACTGGCCTACGGTACTTCTGCTTTCTTCTCTGGAAAGTTCACAGCCGTTGCTAGTCCTGGCCTCTTTTTGGTTCCACAACTAGTTCTTGGACAGCTCTCCTCATTCCTATCAGCTCCATCCTGGGCAGTTCTGCCAGGACCTCAAAGGCAACATGTCTAAACTGACTTACCACATTTCCCAGAACATAGCTCCTGACCCCACCATCAGGGATTTGCCTTTTCTGGTGTGTGTTTCTAACTTAACCTTCACCCATTTTGCTCTGGGTAGCAGGATGACAGTGATTCCTAAAACACACCCCTCTTCCTTGTTCAGATATCTCCAGTGCCTCCTTAAGGTCCAGAATCCTAACACATCCCTAAAAGCCTTGTCATATTCTCACTTCCTCCCTTCTGTTCCAGGTCCCTCAGCCTACACAAACCCTCCTAGGTGCCCAGACTCTGTGTAAGCCCACTTCCTCCAGCCTTTCCTGACCCCTGCAGCGCTTTCTCCAGTGATCTCCTCCAGGAGCTCTCGCTGTCCAGTCTACTTATTAATATTTGGCATGGAGCAGCTTGGATTAGTTTTTTTCCTAAGATTATTTCCTCTCACCAGACTAAAATCACTTGCATACAACAAAAATGTAGGCACTTGGGCTGCAGGGAAAATGAAACAGGAATGATGGGCCATTGGTGGAACTGACACTTGGTGCCCTAGTCCTGACTATGCCTTGAACTGAGAGCCTGTGCCCAGGGAGTGATGATGGGCTCTGCACACCAGCCCAGGGGTGCCTGGAGCACCTCTCCTGCAGCTCTGGGGTCTTCTACCAGAAGCTGATGCAGGAGGAGGGGGAAGTGCCTCCCATCTTTCCTGACTTCTTAGTTATCGGTCCCCTTCTTCCTGGACCCCTCAGCAGGAAGAAAGAGTGGGGTGGGTTCCTAGTTAACTGGCTAATAATTAGAAAGGCTAACTGACCTTTGGAAGGGAGAAGGGAAGAGAACAGGAGGGGGATAGGAGTCGATGGTTTCCTGAGCTTTTCCATAACTGCTGTGTAAATGTAATTCTCACATGGGAAAAGAATGCACCCACATTGCCATAGATGTCCCCAGACTGAACAGAAGGTCAAAATGTGGCTATTTCAGTCCCTGTAAACAAGGAAGGGGTTTAGTGAGGAATGGAGTTCAAATCTTGGAATGTATTAACAAGGACATTTTAAACAGAATGCAAAGGCATCTGAGAACACAGAGCACCATGGGGGGGAGAGTGTCAAGCTCTGTTTAGATAGCAGATTCTCCTCGAAGAACCTTTCTTGAAAGGGGGGATGGGGGGGGTCAACCATAATATGCGTGCGATGGGATAAACAAGGGAAGCAAGTAGATACTGAAAATCTTGTCTGAGGTAAGTCATAACTGTCCAACTTTTTGTTTCCTGATACCTTAAAGAACATTAAACAGTTCTAAAACGTTTCAGCTGTGCTTGATCATAAAGACCAGTATGTGGCCCTCAGTACTTGGAGACAGCTGGGTGCAGGGTCAAGGTGCAATCAGTACAGCCACTGTGGAAAACACTATGGAGGTTCCTCAGAAAATTAAAAAATAGAACTACCATATGACCAGGAGCAATTCTACTCCTGGGTATTTCTCCAAAGAAATCCACAACACCAATTCAAAAAGGTACATACACCCCTGTGTTCACTGGCTATTATTTACAATAGCCAAGCTCTAGATGCAACCTAAGTGTCTTATCAGTTGACAAATGAAGATGTATATATGTACAATGGGATATTACTCAGCCATAAAAAGGAATGAAATCTTACCATCTGTGACAACATGGATGGAACTGGAAGGTATTATGCTACGTAAAATAAGAAAGACTAATATATAAGTTCACCTATATGTGGAAAATAAAATACAAAACAAACTCAGTAGATACAGAGAACATTTTGATGGTTGCCAGATTGGGAGGGTGAAAGAGGTGAAGGTATTAAGAAGTAAAAATTGGTAGTTAACAAAAAATACTTGTACTTACAAGAATGTAAAGTACAGCATAGGGAATAGTCAGTAATATTGTAATAACTATGTATAGTGCCAGGTGGGTACTAGACTTAGCAGGTAATCACTTTGTAAGGTATGCAGCACACCTGAAACTAATATAATACTTTATGTCAACTGTTACTGAAAAAAAGTGTTGAATACCATAATTTACAGAAAAACACAATATCAAAAAAACTCTGGCAACCCCATACACTGTAGAGTATCGGTTGTTTACCCTCATTATCATGTGGCTGACTGGGAGTTGTGACCCAAACATTACAGGAGAATGTGGAACCTCATCACTAACCCAGGGAAAGGTCAACATTTAAAATTTGAAGTAAAGTTTCCACTGAATGCGTATCACACCGTCATCACAAAGTCCCAATCAGTATAAGTCAGGGACCATCTGTACTTAACCTGTTCACTAATGATTTTTCCCAAGAGTTTCTCTTAAGATTATTCGTTTTTACTAAAAGATTAAGGAATATTGCCCTCTACCCAACTCCCAATAAATTTGGGACATCATATGACAAAGGTTTTGATAAGAGTATAGTTTTCATTTTATACCTGTCAGCTTGATTTTTAAAAAATCAAATGCTGATACCGATTCATAATAAAAGATAAGCAAACATTTTAAAACTTAACAGTATAGAGTCTCTGGGGAACAGTCGCCTGTAATGAGAGATGCCTCCCTATTGTGAAGACACCTCCTGGCCAGTCACTAGCATGGCTGCCCAGGTCAGTGCCCCTTCCTCACAGTCCCAGCCTGTCTTGGCCCTCCCGGGGCAGGCCACACGCAGTGTCCGGTGACTGGGAAGAGGAAAGCCTGTCAGACTCGTTTCCTGTACGCCATGGATGGCCCAGGAGCTGGTGAGCCCCACCTTGAACATGGCCGGTGCCAAAGATACCCTCCTGCCCACCCCAGGCCAAACCCAGTTCTCCTTCCCCAAGTCTTTGTGCCCATCACCAGACTCTCCCGCTGCTGCTTCCTGACTGGGCTCATCTGCTCATGCCCTGAATGACTGATGTTTGGGTCCACTCACTGCACTTAAAAAGTCATTAGTCCTACAATTTGTATGGGTGGCTTTTAATAATTCAAATTTCCCCAAAGAGGATGGGGAAAAAAATTGTATACGGTAAGTGATAATGTCAGTATCGTGGGCATTCTTATTAAGAACTCTGACAAAGGAAAACCTAATAAATTGGGCGGCTGTGGGATAAATAACTACTTCCCTGTATGGTGTGGAAAATGTTTACCTGTTGGTAAGTTTGATTAGTGTGAGAAACAGATGTTGGTGGGGAAAAAAGACCCCACATGCAGGTCGCTGGCTTCCTGTCCAGCCCGGGGTGGCCGGCTATGGAACCCAGCACACGCTGAATGCACATGCTCTGGCCAGCACTGAATGGTACTGCTCTGAACACATTACATAAGCCACAAAAATGTGGTAATGACTTCTTCCTTGGCCAGAACTGCCTGGTTATCTGTCCTTAGCAGGAATCTTGCCCTTTTTCTGGCATCTGTCCTTTAGACGCCCCTCATAGAGATGAAATTTGCCACCTTATTTGGGCTGAGACATTCCTGCTGCTGTGGGCCAAGTTCCCAAAGAGACTGGAAGCCCTAACTGGCAGTTCCTGGCAGGCAGGTCACCTCTGGGAACGCTACGTTGTTTAAGACACTGATTGCTAGACACTGATGAGCTGAGAAGTGACAGCTGACGGTGACTGAAAAGACAGCCGGGTCATCAGAACCATCACCCTCTAGAAATGCCCAGTCTGGAGGAGTTCAGTGAGTCCTATAAACTCGTCAGTTATGCCCAAGGGCAACTGCCCTATTTACACAGAGGCTCATAAAAATGTCCCCCAGTCATTAGAAAAGGCTACATCACATCCACTATAATTGGATTAGTGAGAGGCAAAGGAAGATACACACTACATCCAAAAAAGACTTCCACCAAAGTGCTTAATTTCCCAGAGAGGCTTAAGGGCTTCTGGCTCATTTGATGCTGCTGCTGGATGAGCAGGTGTTGACGGCCTTACCTGAGTGTCAGCCTGACATAGGAAGGCTGTGGGCGAGGACCAAGTACAGGGACAGCGCGCTTTGAGAGTTTGCAAAACCCAGTTCCTTTCCTGGGATGACCTTCCCAAAACAGGCTACAGCTGGAGGAGGTATGAAGAGCCCACCCCGACCTAAGCACGTCCCCACCTGGAGCGCCTGTCGTGATCACTGGGAGTGGCAGTAACATCGAGAATGCTGAACCAAGCCCGGCCCCCTGGGGCCTGGGGTTCCCAGGTGATGCTGAGTGATGGTCCCGACCACCTCGGTCTGTCTACACCATTATGCCCTGCCCAGGACGTGCCGCTTCTCCAGAGGCCTGTTCAGCCTTTGACTTTGGACTCACCAGCATGCTCCAGCTTTGCAGAACTGCTCGAGAACTGTAGCCACCACAGAGGATTGCATTAATACCCACAAGACAGATTGCAGCCACCATCACACACCTGGAACCTGAGATGGAGAGAAATCACCTGTTATACCCATTACCAGTGTGCCGTAACCTCCACCTGCGACGGGCCTGTGGCTGGAGTGCCCTGAGCTTTTAAGACCAGCCTGTTTTGAAGGCAAAGAGCTGAGAGAGGCAAAGGGGCAGGGGCCTCTGCTGCTGGGCTGAGGACAAGCAGCACTTGAGAATCAACTGGTATCGGTGGCATGAAGAGGTCACTGCCAGGACAGTCAGCATAGGATCTGGGCGAACACGTGAGAAGTGGCTCTCCAGCCAGGAGCAAAGTGCCCGGAGGAGTGGCTCCTAAGGACCCCCTGGCACCGAGGCTCATGGAAGGATGTGGGAAAAAGGTGCTGCAGGGTACACTGCCATGTGCTCATGCAGGAAGGCCAGGAATGTAAAGCCCCAGGGGGCAGATGGCAGGAAGGCAGGAGTGTAAAGCTCCAGGGGCAGATGGCAGGAAGGCAGGAGTGTAAAGCACCAGGGGGCTGCCTTCCTCACGCGCTGGACCCCCAGGACTGTCCAAAGCCCTGACTGTACAGGACCCCAGGTCCCCCGAGAGGAGGAGCCTGGAATCTAGCCAGCCTCAGCCCAAGACCCCAAGCGCAGTTCTCTGGGAGGACCCTGTAGTGGGTGTCACATGCACCACTGAGCTAAGCTTTGCTGCAAGCCCCTACTGGAAAAGAAAAACTGAAGGAAGTACTTGTGAGCATACCCTGCGTATTCCGAGGGTCCGAGCTGTGAAATAGAAAGGTGTGGAGACCCAGCAAATAGTACGTTTTTACTATTCTTCAGGTATGGCTGCCTCTCAGCCAGCTGGTTTCCACGAGGCTGTCTGGCGCCAAGGAAGGGAGCTCCGGGTACCCGTGGCCCCGATCCCCACTAATAACATCTCTCAGGTTCTCAGCCCTGGTCAGCTGTGCCCCTTCCTGCAGACAGGCTGGTTCCGGGGCGCAGAGCTCCGAGAACGGGGGTGCCCAGTGGACGGCGCCTGCCCGAGTTCCTGGTGAAGGTCCCACTGGTTTGTGAGCACAGGAAGCTGCCACTCCAGGAGCAGGGCCCCGGGGATTCACTGACACCCACCTCCGGGGCTCTGGGTGAGGCTGAAGGAAAGCTGGCCTTCCTAGGACGTCTCCTCAGAATTAAGAAAAAAGATGTTTTCCCCAGAATTTCACTATAAAAACATTAAAAGACAAGTCGATGTGATTCTAGTGTCCTAGTAAATATGTAGGGTTATTTCAGGACACGAAAATAAATAATCATTTTTGCGAACAAAACTGATCAGTTCACTCAATTTCTTTCAACTTTCCAAACTTGCTGGGAGCACTGGAGGGAGGAAAGGGAGGAATCCCCCCCTCCCCCTCCCCATCCCCCGCCCCAAGCTGTGGTGGCTGCAGAGCCGGACACTGCTGGGGCTGCCACGTCAAGGCTGTATTTGTGGAATGCCCGTCCTTTCAGAAAGTGAGGAAGATTCCTGCCTGTCTGACTCAGGACTGATGAATGAGTCGGCCCTGGCTAGTGCCAGGCAGGTCCAGGAGTACAGGGTTTTAGCACCAAGTTGCTCTCTGCAGTTACTACATCAGCAGCGCCTCTCTGCACGGTGCTCACCTGGTGGGCAGAGAATGCACAGGCCAGATCTAGAGACCTGGGAAGATGACTCACTCCCCAAAGGACATAAAGCACTGGAGGGGGAAGCACAGGTGTGCTCACGGTTAGCAGGATGGTGAGCGCACAGGCCTGAATTTTCCGTCAGCCTAGTGGGAAGATGACGGAAGTGGAGGGTCAGGGCAGGGACCCCTGTAGGTGGCCCTGACCTGCAACTGTTCTGCAGAGCTGCCACTCAATGTCCTGGTCTTAACACATGGCTGCTCTCTGACCTTCCAGGACCAGCCAGGACCTCTCCTGGTGCCTGTGCTTGGGGGTCTGCCAGACTCAGAAAGGAGGTCACAGGCAAAATGGGGAGCTCCGCTTCGGCTGCAGTCAGAGCAAGTCTTGCTTGAGGTGAGCTCAGGAAGTGCTCGTGGGATTAGCTTTAATTCCCAAAGCCTGGAGGACTCAGCAGTAGCTGGCAGGGGCGCCCACCATGGAACCTGGGGCAGGGGGCAGGTTTGTAGGCCTGTCCCTACTTTAAAGATTTTTTATTTTTTTGACAGAGGAGTTCCCAGAGCAGACTCCATAGTTGACAGGATTAGTTTCACTCCAGAGATGGGCACAGGGCTGCGCAGGGCAGGAACTGGGCTGGGAGCCTTCTGCATAGACCCCGGCAAGAACTGAACTGGGAGCACACCCCAGTTCAGCATGTGGGTCTACCTGGGCCGGAGCCAGGATTCGATCCTCAGTCCCCGGGGCTGCAAAGTGAGCACTTAACCCGCTGAGCCATCCCAGCTTCCGTGTCCCTACTTTATAATGCACATGACAAGCCTGGCAGCTCCCAGGGCTCTGGGGGATCAGAACCAGGCATGTGGCTCCTCACTGGGAAAACGAGACCGCTCTCAGGGAAGGGCAGTTCCGCTGCCTGGCCTGGGCCGGTGCTCCGGAAAGCCACACCTGGCTCCTGCCTGTGGCACTTCAAGCCATCGACTGTGATTTAGCCAAAATTTTTTTGGGGTTGGGGGGCAAGAAGAGGAGGATTAGTGAAACAATTATTCTGTAAACTTGAATAAAGTGAGGTCTGTTCTGAAAAAGGAACCCCATGTAAGTCTGGGAAAGGTGTGTCTCTGTTCAAATGGTGAGTGTCAGGCTCACCCTGGCTCCTTGCTCCCCTGTGTAAATTGTAGTACCTGCTTTTCCAAAACCCTTAGCACTCCCTACTCTGACCTGTTAACGCCTATTTCAGTGTGTTCCCCATCTCCCCGTTACAGAACTTCAGCTCCATGAGGGCAAGGATTCTGTCCACTTCTGTTCACTGCAGTATCCTCAGCACCCAGAATAGTACCTTACACACCGTAGACGTTCAGGGAATAGTTACTGTGTTAATGAATTTAACCTTGGCTAATGGGAGGAAAGGGGACCGGCAGATCAGTCACAGGTGCTGCCCTGGTTCCTGGGCGCACTGCAGTGAGAGCACTTGGGTCTCCAGGGGGAGGCCGCAGCGGCTGCCTGGTCCAGCGTGAAGACCCGGCACCTCTCCTGTCCTGAGCCCCAAGCTCTGCCCTGAAATCCAGCAGCAGATGAACCGAGCAGTTTTCCCTGTGTAGTACCTCCTCAAAAGAGTCTCAGTGGCCTCAAGTGACCTAACAAAGGCACGTGGGAGTATTAATGGGGCAGAGGAAGAGTATTAGTTTAATTTGGATGAATTTAGACTAGAAAGAAGCTCTCTAAGAAAAGGACCGTGACTCGAGTCTCAGCATCAGGTACGTATAGCTACATAATTTTCCGCGGCCTCTCTAGGAGTGATGTAAACCAAGAGGAAGTTGATTGTAGAACCCTACTATTGACGAGACTTCAGGGCAGACGCCCCAGATTCACACCCCAAGTCAGAGTTCAAAGTAATGGCGCTTTGTACCTAACAAAGTGCAGTGAAGATGCTGAATAAAGGCATTTGGAACTTTACAGGCATTCTACATGATAGGAAAATACTCATTTAGCACTTCTTTGAAGCAAGGTTAGGCCAAAGATAAAATGGCATAAAGATGCCAACTGAGGATATTATTTCCCTCAAGGTAAGAAACTTTCAGGAAGCCTGTTGGAAACAGCACACTGTCTGCCTTCAGTACAAACATCAGGACATTAGGTATTGAAAGCTCCAGACTTAACTGTGGAGGACTGTTCGTTCCAGGACGTGACCATGAGCTAGTCTGGACCAGCACAGACACCGAGTCCCAGAATCCCCTGTGAGACGCCCCTGTGCCCCACACAGAGCTGGTTCCTGGATGGGCCCCTGGCAAGCGTGTGAGGCGTTGCCTCCTCCTCTAGGGCAGGTCACACACCAGCACCCCACCCAGCCTGCCCGGTCCTGTGTTGCCTCGGTGCCCTCCACGCGGTGCGCACGGCATCCATGCCATCTTGCCTCTGCCCAGGATGGCCTCACACAGCACTTCCCGTCATAAGCTTGATGGCCAGCTGGAGCCATCACTCTCTATCCGAAGCTGTGACACGTGTGCCTGCGTGCGGGGAAGTACTTACATAGTATTCAGCAGAATTGACGGGACTTCCAGCCCTGAGAAGTAGCCTCAGAAGGAGGGAGCCAGCGCATCTGGAAAGACACGCGGGGAGAAGGCTGTGACCCGGGGCCCCCGCCGGATGTGCTCGTTCCCCGCAGAGCGTCCTGCGGGGCTGCCACCCCTTCTGCTGTCCCAGGAAGATGCCCACTCACGTGCCTGTGGCCAGTTCTCCCCGGGGGCAGGGGCTGAAGTGTCAGACCAGCAGCCCCCTTTGTGAATGCAGAGGCCACACTCAGGAAACCACCCACTTTGAAGAGCCCCAATCATCCAAGTAACAGCCCCTGCGAGGCTAGAACGTGCCCCTCACTCAGCAGGCTGTCTCGGCTTTCTAATCAGCACGTGGAAGCATGGCCCTGCTTTGATTAGGAAGGGACAGTTGATGACACCCTCCATGCCAGATTCTGTTCCTGTTTTAGAAAAAGGGTCTGGCTCCTTGGCACTCGGGGGTATCGGGTACCCTGTGCCCTCTGCTCAGAGGGACCTGAATCCCCACCTCTGCCATTAGGTTTCCAGAGGGGAAGGCCAGCCCCAAACACGAGTGCCGGAGATGCTGTGTGCACCTGGCAGACTGTTCCCGGGCCTGTGCTGAGGAAAATGTGAAAAGCAACAGGGCAAGCACACTTCGGCTTTCACAAAGGTCCATCTGTTGGCAATGTCCGTTTTGCCCCTAAGCGTTTGGACAGAGGCCAGAGATGCCTGTTTATTGCTGTTACTCTGCTTACCCTTGGGGACAGCCTTGCCATCGCCCGATGAGCAGCCCAGGAAGCGCTGCTGGGCGTGGAGGAGGGAGAGCAAGTTGCAAGGAGGAGGGGAAGCGGCCCAGAAGGGCTGGGAGCCCCTGTGGGAGGCGGCATCCTCTGGTGTGGCCGGCAGAAGACTGCTCCTCACCTGGAGGCATTTCTAGAGGCGAATGGGATGCTGGGAGGAACCTTACCCGGACAGCTCTAATTGAATGGTTTAATAAAAGATACTTTGCAGCAAAAACCTTTCTTCATTATCTCCAAAGCATAAACAGGTGAAGCAGCATGCTGCTTGAAATGGAGGTGCAGGGGCGAAAGCCGCAAGACAGCGCTGCAGAACCCAGGGCCACCATCTCACCTGGTGTCACAGGTGGGAAATCAGCCGAGGCCTGGGTGTTCTGAACGACAGGCCCCATTGGCTCCGGCTCGCTCGCTCTGCGGACCCACTTCTAAAGCTGGCTGTTTGGGAACGGGTCCCAGAAAAGCCCACATGGTATCCCTGGTCTTCAGCTCTGGTCCCTACAGACAAGTCCTTGGAGTTTCCTCCTGCCCCACCCCTCACCCCCCAATGCCTACTTCCTCTCTGGCTGTCAGTACACGGTGAGAGGCTGCCCTGGAGCCGCTCTCAACCTGGGTGCCGTACATGTGTCCAATCTCAGGTGGGAAATAGGGACTTAGGAGGATCACACGTGCACTGTCAGCTTCTGCCTACACCAGGAATCAGGGCCGCTGTGCACTAGAAACCCTCTGGGGGACACGGACCAGAAGTCTGGTTACCAGCTTGAGAGGCCCCATCATGAGAGGGCAAAGCTGTATTCCTGGAAGCCACCAGCAGGCACCAAAGCTCATTTAAGACAGGACCAGAGTTGTTTTCAACACAGCAATTAAGGAGATGAGGGACCAGAAACTTTTCAGATGCAGGTAGGCTAAAACACAGGTCACTTTGGGAACCTCAGGGTGTGTGCAGGACAAAAAGAGAAGGAATGTGGGAGGCAGGGGGAAGCAGGGAAGAGGGGGGATGGAGTATAGGGAACGGGGAGAAGGCAGAAGGGAGCAGACAAAGTAAAAACACATACCTACCCATGGCTTACGGCTTTCTGCATCTGAATCCACTTGCTCACTAAGCAAAGGGCAGAGTTGGAGCTGCCTTCCTGGGACAGGTGGTAAAGGGTAGGGCGGGGACACAGCCCTGTGGCAGGTGGAGGGCTGAGAACCTAAGTACACAGTGGGTGGGCGATGGGTCTGTGTGCACCAGGGGCTGGGGGAGCGCAGTGGGGGTGGGGAGGCGGGGTGAAGGCCCCACGAGGCCAAGACACGATGGTGTTTCACAGAGGAAGACACAGGAGATGAGGGCAGAGCGCGGAATGGATGGCATGATTCTGGTTCAGTGCAGGTGTCAGGAGGAAGCCCCGCCCCTCTCACGTGCCCGCGTCCCTGACAGCCTCGCGCTCTGGCCTCGCCCACCCACACGCAGCCCTTGCACGCTCAGTCACACACGTGCCAGCCCGGTCCAGACCGCCTGAGCACTCCGTGGGGACACGCAGGCTCGTTCCGAGCGGGAGTCCAGGATAAGTTGTGCTCAGCTGAGTTGCAGTGGAGGCAGCCCGCTGGCTGACTCTCAAGGAGGATGTGGTGGCGATGGAGGAAAAATGGGCCCGAGAGTCATCACTCCGGTGACACCACTGCGCTTGCCAACAGGGTGGGCTCTTAGCGCATTCCACACCCGAGGCTGCCTCCTCTTCCAGCTCTGCGGAGCGCAGCTGCGCCCGCCGTCCAGCAGAGGGCAGTGTCCCCCCAGGGCCCAGCCGGAGCGGCTCCAGGCTCCACGCCGAGGGGCAGTGCAGCAGGGCTTACGGGGCACAACCCGGGTTCCGGCAGCTGGCCCGGGTGGACAAGCTGTTTTGTGCAGATCACGGCTGTCCTCAGGGAAGCACACAGGGTTCACTCTCACACCCACCCGGGCTGTTTGTTCTGGTGTTTTGGCTCCAGGCCACTCCTGGCTATTGTCTCGGGGCTGCTTTAGGTATGCCATAAACACCTGGGAGAGCCACTCTTCCTGACTCCTGTCCTGGGGATTAGGTCTGCGCTGCTGACCTTCCAAAGGCAGGGATCCCTCTGCAGAAAACTGCACGTGTGCACACGTGCTCACGCATGCACACACACACTCCAACTGCACACTCACAGTCTTGCATACAATTCCAGGGGCTTCTGGAATCCCCATAACAACAGCTAACATAGTATCTATAGCCCAAACTAACACTGATTATTTCCTCTGCACCAGCGACTGCCGAGCATGTCACACGGACTGTGACACACAAGTGAATAAGCAACGTGGAAGACCCCGGGACACTTCTTCAGAACAGTTGTCACTGTTCCAATTCACCATCCAGGGGCCATACTGCTTGGGATTCTCCTATCACATGTTTCCAGAAATGCTCTCCTGAAATGCAGTGGCCCTGCAGGGCCACCCTGAGGTCTAACACCTTAGCACAGTTTCAGGTCCTGTGATGGGTGACAGGTGAGGCAGGAAGAGGAGAACACCTAGAAAAATAACTCAAAGCAAAAACAAAGCAGACTCCCAGAGAACATAGCACCGGTTTATAGATGAGAAAACTAAGGACCAGAGGATTAAAATACATAGATATCCTGTTCCCAGCAAGGTTGCCAGGGACAGGAAGGCTTAACTGGTCTCCAGTTAGGTTGGGACCCCTGCCTGACCTGCTGGCCCTTCCACGGTGGTTGGTGAGGGGCGCAGCGTGACGCACTGAGGAACTGATTGCTCTACCCACTTCTGCCTTTAGAAACAATCACGGAAGTGCTTACCAGGTGCTGGGCTCAGCTATGGTAGCTGTTAATATTACTAAGTACCCATTTGGTTTAGCCTTTTTCTTCTTTGGGGAATCTACACTAGAATGTGGTGCCTGGATCATTTGCATCACCTGGGAAGATGTCAGAACTGCAGAAACTCTAGGGGTGGGGCCCAAGCACGTGCATTTAGCACCCCACCCCGGTGACAGCAATGCATATGCCCAAGTTTGAAAGACACTACTCCTAAATAATAAGTGTGGCCAGAAGGAGCCTGGAACTGTTGCAAACAGGTTTGGGAGAAACACAGACTCCCTCCCTTCAGCAGATCTAGATACACATGAGCGCATTAAAGGCGAAAAAGTGTCACAATAAAGAAACCTGTGTGACTTGATTGGATCCTGAGTCCCCCACGTTTACATGACTATAGACTCTTTTACTATGTCACAGCTTTAGTAGTTGTGGGGATTGAGAAATGCTGGCCACTTGCAGTTGATGGATTGAAGCGGCTGAGGTGCGTGTGCCAACATGGCATCCACATTTCTAGTTCTCAACAAAACTAATCAGAGCTGGAAGCTCATCAGACAGCTGGTGCCCTGGACGGCAGATGGCTAAACTTTCCTAATGCAGGTGCCGTACCTGCATACAGATTCCCCAGCACCATATTCAGGGCCAAGCTCTTGCTCAGTTGTAGGGCTTGGTTATTCTTAGGCACGTTTCTACCACTGTCCCTACGATGGGGCCCCGACGCCTCCCTCAGGCTTCCCCAGCACTGAGCCAGCCACTCACTGGTTCTTCAATGATAATCAACGTTGGCTCCCCCACTCCAGGCCTGAGGACGTGCCCTGAGCAGCAACACCAAATAAAGCCTGTCGGGTCCTACAGCAAACGTTGCCCAAGGCTGCGAGGCTGAGGGAGAGGAGGCCAAGCCCGCAGCATCTCTGATCAAGGAACTCCAAACTCACCCAATACACTAGCGCAAGCCTGTCTAACCTGCTGGGCGCCTGCGGCCCAACACAAACGCATAAACTTTCTTAAAACATTATGAGATTTTTTCTAAAGCTCATCAGCTATCTTAGTGTAATTTATGTGTGGCCCAAGACAATTCTTCCAATGCAGCCCAAGGAAGCCAAAAGATTGGACACTCCTGCACTAGAGGAATGATTTGCAAAACAAAAACGATCCTCTTAGACTAATTACAGGAATCTTTTAAATAACAATCCTCTCCATTTCTAATAAAGTATTCACCAAAACTGGAAGGTCACTTCTCAGGAATTTCTTTGCTTCAAGAAATGAGGCCCACTAAGGATCACTCTTTAAAGAAATATTCACCACCAGCCCCCCATTTCCCTCTGCCCCCCCCCCCCAACCTATTATACCAGCCCATACTCTTCCTTCACAGACACAGCGGGCATGAAATGCAATCAGCATTCTTTACTTACTACTTGTCTGGAACCTAGTATTCCTTGCTTAGGGCAACTGAACAAGTTGCCATGATCTAGGCAAACTCTCAAGACTTAGGCATTGTTGTTCAGAGGTTAAGTCTGACCCGTCCCAACAGCTGGGTAGGAGAGGAGCAAGAGTCCTGGCTGGAGAAGCCGGGCCCAGTCTAGATGACGGGACACTGCTGAGTCTGAAAGATCCAGACCCCAAAGCAAGGTCCTAGGCCTGTGAACACTCCTGCTAAGACCAGTCAAGGCTGGGCTTAGCTAGACATAAGCCTTCAGGGATAACTTTCTCTCCGGGACTTTTCGACTCTTTCCCCGTTTGTCCTAAGCACAAAGCCAGGTTCTTGTTTCCAAACAGGCATGCAAAATGTGCTCAGATGCCCCAGTTCACTCAAGACGCCACTCGGGTCAAGGGCACCCAAGCGTGTAACACCCTGTGTCAGATTAAGTCCACAGTGGTTGCTTGTCATCCATATTTAATTTTGTCAGTCTGTTAATTTTTAACTACAATTGCTATCAAGGGCCAGGAGCTGAGCTCGCTGAAGCGAGTACTTCGTGGCAGAACAGAGGAGGCTTGAAGTTGGGGTGTCCCACTTGCCCTCCTGTCAGAGTCCAGGCCGTCCCCACCCGCAGCGCAGATCCTGAATAAAACATGATCCCATTTGGGGTAGGTTTTCCTTTTGTCTGAGACCCGTCACAATTGGTTCTTTTCAAGGAGTTCACTTTACTTTTTTGAGGGCTAGGTTTTTTAATTCCCAAGTTTCTTTGTAGCCTTGGTTTTGGTTCCAAAGCAGTGAGAAGTCACATACTGTCAGATGGTATCTGGGTGCCTATTCCTACGAAAGGAGGCCTGAAGCCCTGGGTGATGGCCGACCTCAGCACACAGCACGGCCACTGGCCACCGCCCTCAACCCCGTGAAGATGTTCCTTCTTACAGATGAGGAAAGTGAAATGTGGTGAGGTTAAAGAGAAAACTTTGCCTATGATTCCAAAGTTAGCAGAGTGGGTGGAAATTGCTATTAAAACTGGGCCTTTTGCATTTAAACCACCGAGCCCTCGTTATGTGCGGCACTGGGCCCTGCTCACCATCCGTCCGTGACAACCGGCCCTCACGTCGTTCACGGCCCCGGGGAGGCGGGCTCCCAGCATTACATTACTCACAGGAGGGGCTCACTGGGACTCGGGGCGAGCTCTCACTGCTAGGAAGGTCAGGGGGAAGCAGAAACAGGATCTAGGAAGCCTAGCCTTACACGGGACGGAGTGGAACATGCTTAAGACACCCAGAAAACAGTGTACCCGGTGGAGGTAACCTGCTGCCACTCTCAGCGGGAGGCCCCCTGGGACCTGTCCTCTTGCTCACAGCAATGGTGAGTTCAAGGGACGTCTCGCTGGGGCCAGCGCCCCTGGACAGGGCCGCAGCGCCAGGGGACTGGTTTCTGAACAGCCACGGCCAACAGCTGCCCAGTGTGGGCAGGCGTGGGTCTCGGTAGCAGCCGCTCTGGCCAAAGGAGCAGCTCAGCAACAGTGTTGGGTGAATGGCCTTGACCTGCTTCTGGGAGGACAGGGCCCATGTTTATCTGTCACTCACTAAGGGCTCCTTAGTGCTCCAAATACAAACAGCACAGGAGGGGGAGGGACACATGAGTGAAAAGGACCTGAGGGTGTTTGCTTGGCCATGAGCAGGATCCCCTGGGGTTCAGACGCAGGGCTGTGAAGAGAATTCTCTCCTGAGGCATCAGCTGTAAGGAGGAAGGCCCTGCGGGAAGAACAAGCCAGAGGCCCAGGCAGGAGAGCCGGCGACCACCGGGCTTTTTCTTCTCCAGTTTCTCCGATAGGAAAGATAAGGCAGCAGCTAGAAAGTTCAGGGACAGAGGGAGTGAGTCAAGCAAAACACGCCAACCATTTGGTCTCTCTGGGAATTCAGCGGTTTCCCACTCTTGATCCGTTTCCTGTCCGGGAGACGTTTTCTTCTGGCAGGCGTGTCCGGGCCTGGCTGTGGGGACACTTCCTATGGGGGACACGTTCTCCCACAAGCTGCTGAGGTCACACGGCTGGATGCGGGGCAGCTGCTGTCACGGGGTGATGTCAGCTGTTGGTGCCTCATCTTGTTCTCCTGTGCCTCGCTCATCTTTCTCAGCATCGCTCTCTTTGGCTGCAGCCACCAGGAGTCGTCAGGTGTCCTCAGTGTTGGAACAGCCACAGCCTTGTGGGCGGCTGGTCCTAGGCTTCTTTCTCATTGCTGAGAATTTAAATGCTCCTTACAAGCCTTACTATTTACTAAGCCCTCACTATGTGCCAGGCGCTCTTCTGCGAGTTTGCACGGGCGCTTGTTGGCCTCAGAGGCGCAGAGACGTTAGGCACTTGTTCAGTCACGGTCACACGCTGATGACTGGCAGAGTCGTGTCCGACCAGGCAGCTCTGTAGCCTGCGTTTTCAACCCTGTGTGACCCCCATGGACTCAGAGCTCCCTGCAGCGCTCTCGGCCCCGCACAGGCCGGGCCTCGGGAGCAGGTGGGGGCATGGGGAAGGGGCTCCTAGTAACTGGGGAGCCCACCGCCCGCGCTCCCAGGAGGCTGGCACTGAGGGCACAGGGCCTTCCGACCTGCCCCGGTCTCCCGTGGGAGCTCAGCCCCATGCGCCTAGGTGACCATAATGCTGAACAAAGTGGGAGGGTAGACCAGGTGGGCACATGTCGGGAGCACCCAGGGCTGGCTTCTCGCAGCGCGACCTTCCTGGAGGGGCAGGCTTAGAAGGAAAGGTAAACGTCAGAGGATTAATAGTCTCACGAGCATCGCAAAGCCTCAGGCCGATCAGCCCTAAAGGCAGCTCTGTAGCCCTTCCAGAGCTAGGTCTCCCACAGGCACAAGCCTGGAGGGTGGGAGGGTAGGGGTTAGGGCTGATGCCCTCCGGGGTGCACAGCCATGCATCCACCTCTTGCTGCCTCCCTGACCTTCGGGCTGGCTGGTGAGGTGTGGGCGCTGCCACTCCTGGGTCCCAGAGGGGGTTTTGTTCGCAGGTCCCTCTGGGGGACCCACCATTGCAGGGTGGCTGCTGTCTTAAGAGGAGGGGGAGTCAGAAAACAAGAGTCCTTTGTGTGTGAGGCCCAGCACGTGTGTGGGCAGGTGCTTTGCGGCCGCACCTGTCACACCTGTGCTACCCCCCGCCTTTCTCGTGCACCCCCTGCCAAAGCGGATGTTCTGTGTCTTCTTTATCTCAGTATCCTCTATAGGGCATTTAGACAGAGGAGATGCTTAATGAAATGGTTTTTCGTTGGAAAAAAAAAGAAACGCTTACAATGCAGCCGTCACTCAGAAGTTGCAGCGAGCTGCTGCGTGAATGCCAGACGCGGTGGCAGCAGCTGTGGGGCCGCTGGGCATTCAGGCCACCCGCACGCCGTTCCCGGACCCCTCTCCCCCCCATGGCATCTCTTCCCTATTTGCGACGTCTCTTTTCCCATGGCTCACGTTTGTATTTATTTTGGATTTGACCTTTACAATTTTTCCAGTGTGTTGCAAGGGACCTCCCAAGGGGCACGTCTGGCCCCTGGGAAGCCTGTGTTATGATTTTAAAACCGTGTTTATGTGCAGGTGGTATAGCCCCATCCAAAGCTGTAGGGCAGCCCTGTAAGACAACCTGCTACTGCCCAGGGCGCCCGGGCCCTGCTGAGCCTCAGTCCTACTTACCTGCAGACGTTTCTGGCCCAACACTGTGACTCTGGTCCAGGGTAAATGGTACTGTTTCTAGGATGTAGTGAGGACAACGCTCCCTGCTGACTTTCTCTGCCCCCTCCCAGCAACAAAACTAAAGAACAAAGACAAACCCCGACTGGAAAAGTGGAGACGGGTGACCAGGAAGTGACAGGAACAGCTGAATGTTCTCTTCAGAGTATAACTGTCCTAAAAGCCGTGGATGTAACGTTCCTCTCCTGTTCACAGTGACTTATGTAATATACCTAGTCAATTTCAAATACCAGTGACCTCGAAAGCAAACAGGATGATCACGTCTAAAAACTACAAATGACCGTCTCAAAAGTCAAACATTTGCTGCACCACGTCGTTTTATCGTCTCTAAAAATAAGGTGGTACGGAGGCTTCCAGACCCACCACCGTATCGGATCATTCTTAAAAACCGGGATCTGATGTCAAATAAACATCTTCCGTGTAGAGATGGAGGCACCAGACCAGAGATGGAAGGGAGGGCAGAACAAGATAGGTGAGGCAACTCCTTTTTGTGGCAATTTCTGTCTCCTGGGTCCTCCTTCTTCTGGATCAGGGTGGACAACTGGAAAACGCTTCCCTGGCTTCAAACAGGCTTCCTCTGGCTACACCATCCTGCCGACCCGAGGTCTCCCGGTGGATGCGACCCGTGGATGCTGCAATGCGACTTCACCACGCAGCACTCGATGGCTCAGGAGCCCACGAGGACACAAGCAGGAACACTGAGTGAGGCATCGCTCTGGGCTGAGTCCCCCAGGGATGCTCCAAGTCCTTGTCCCACAGAATGGACACTGAGTGTCCCTGGGCCCAATTCTCCCCAAAATCTCAGCCAGAGACATCTCAGCTCCAAAATCACATCATTATGAAAACAAAACGCTGCAGTCTACTTGAGATCATTTTTGCTGTGATTAAAATTTTTATTGAATTCTCTCAAATGTTACCAAGAAATAGTTTTTGCAAAAGGGGGGGAGAAAAATATGAGCTAACAAGCAACTTCAACCTGGGAGCTCCCTCTGCTGGTCTGCAGGAGGTTGGTACGTTACAAACACATTCCCAGAGACAAATCTAATTTGCTGGAGAAGTGGACAAAAGACAGGTGTGTTGGGCTTTGCCTCAGGAGAGAAACACTAGAAGAAAAAAAAAATCCATGTCTCAAAACAGCGCACAACATTGCCGAGAAAAGCAAAATCATTTAAAAACTTCTCCAAGACACATAATAGGATTTCCAAAACAAAAACGAAATTATCCACTACGGGCATGCTCCATTTCGGTCTTCCCCACAGCTCTCCCTCCAGTTAACAATTCTCTTAGGCCCTTTGGGTGAAGGGTATGTTCTGATCCCCTCGTCTTTGATTCCCTCATCTTTGCCTCCAAGTCTCTTCTTACAGGCTTCTCATCTACTTAGAGAAGAAAGATCCAAGAAGTCATTGGAGTGAGACCTTTTCAAAATTCCGTCAAAGAATAAGTCTTTGGGGAGCAGCACCGAGGCGTGGAAAGAACAAGGCCTGGGGCTCAGGTGGCCTGGCTCCTGTCACGGCAGAGCCACTTGCGACTGTGAGTAACTCTCTCCATCTTCTCCGGTCTGTGGCCTCATCTGTAAAATGGGTCACACCAGCTGACCTGTAAAGCCCGTACCAGTTCACGCTATGATTCTCAGATCGGACCAAGACGTTTAAATAACCTTTGTTCATGAGTCTTTAGGCTACAGAACCCAAGCTTGCACTGGGAATGACTCGAAACAGGAAGTGGGAGTGAGCACAAGGACCTCATTAACACCCGGTGCCAGTCCCACCAGCTCTAGGACATGTGTGGCTGAGCCAAGTAGATTCCAGCTTGGACAACTCTGCAGGTCAAGTAAGAACTCACCGGGCAGGGCACCCCCCTGGGCAAGCATCCCAGTAGGTCAAACGGCTGAGTCCGTCCAACCTGGGCACTGTCTCCCCGTCCTTTCTCACAATGGTATGGCCTTTCTAGTTCTTAAGACTCTGGAGCCCCTTTTCCCACCACGTCCCCTGACACCACTTTTGATTGCATCCATTAGATGAATGAAGGGCAGATGACCCAGATGTCATGGCTAAAGGCCACCATTTCTTCCGAGCCATTTGTCATGTCTTGCGTTTCCAGGGTGCTGGTGAAAGGCGTTGTTGCTGATTAACCAAAGCCCTGCATATTCAAAGGTCTATGTGAACTTGGCACCGTGTCGTGGTATTTATTAACATTTGCCTCCATTATCACTTGATCAGTATCTAGGCGATTGAACAAGAGAAGGAGGGGAGGTAGGCAGGGGTGGGTGGGTGCCAACAGGGGGCTGTTTGAGTCACTCCACACCTCTGCGAGGTTATCCCCGAGGCCCCCTCAGCAGAAGATATCCACACGTTCCGTGTGAGCCCTTCTCCTACCTGCCATTATAAGGGTGACCAGGCACTGACTTGGACAAAAGCAGGAAAGAACAGCAGGGGCAGGAGAAGCCAGAAGCACAGCTAACCTAGATGTGGGTCCTCAATCCCAGGATAATCCTGTTACTTTATTTTCTGTAGCAATACTCCACCACCACCTACATTTTTCTTCACTACCTCGAGTCCTCTGTGCCGCCTCCTCCTCCCCACACAGAGGGGACCCACTCCTGGGGCCCAGGCACCAAGGCCACCATCTCTATGTAGTTTGCCTGCACGGTGCCTGGGAAGCCAGTCATCAATGCACACAAAGAGCATTGATAACTCAGCTGAAAAAGAATGGAAGGCTTTTGGCCAATGAGACTCCTGGCCCCACAGCCTGCGAGAATCCTGATGGGTAGGCTGACCAGACGTCCCATTTTAAATGGGACAGCAAACAGTGGTACGAATGGTTAGCCTACTGACACCTTGAGTTTAAGTTCAGTCCAATGAGACTAGGCTGACCAGCTGTACTGTTTGAAACAGGCCAGTACTGTTGTTTTCTGTCCCATATAAAACGGGACGTCTGGTCAGCCTATCACTGGTGTCTGCTCGTAGGTGTCTTATACAACACGGTGAGTTGTGTACAACAGAAAAGAGTTTTAAGTCAGAAGGGAGAGTTCTCTGGGAAGCTGTTCATTTCGTCCAGCTTATAAACAAACACTAAGCAAAACACTCCACCTGTCCATGTCCTGGTCAACAATGTTTTAAAAACCAAAGGCAGCTTTCCTGCCTTTAGAGGAGTTATATACACAGCAAAACAAATGAAATCTATATTCTCCCTGTCCTATTTGCCACCAATCATCGCTCTGAATCCTAACACTGATTAGTGCTACTTGCACGGAAAGCAAAGCTAAGCGAAACATGTTTTTCCAAGGGGAGCGAAAGGGTTGCTATGTAGACAGTAATCTTTGTGAAGAAACACAGAGTTTGTTTATAAAACTCAGGCTAGTCTTAAAAAAAAAAAAAAAAAAAAAAGCTGGTCAGACAAAGGTCTCTACCTTGACCTGTAATTACATTCTAGACACAATACTGTACATCCCTTTCTTATTCAGGGTTTTCTGAAAATGGAAAACAGGAGCCCTTTAACTTGTCTGTAGCACAGGTAAGATAACTCCCAACTCTCTCCTCTCTGGTCACTGGATCTCATAGAACACGACAGCACAAAACTCAACATGCAGACACACACACACACACACAAGTCCTGCACCAAGCGCACGCCTCCCTCGGCAGCCCTTCCACATGACAAGGCACACGCACACCTGTGCTCCAGTGACGCCCGCTAGCTGGCTGGGAGCTGGGGACGTAACCTGGGCCCGGTCTCTGGTGTGTGACATGAGGGTGAGGTCATTAAGGAAGAGAGAGGTGTCATTTGGGGCAAACATCAGGCAGTGGGTGATGTCATTGCTGTCAGATGGTCCTCGTAAGTCCTGAAGGAGTTTCAGCTTGATTTAGAGGGCATCATTAATCTCTCCAAGGTGGATCTGTTAGCTGGATAGATGTTAGTTGTATGGTGCGCTCTGGGGAACCAGGTTTGAAAGGACTGGGGGTGGAGTGAGTGAAGTCGTGGCCGATGGGTATAAATTACCTGGGCATGCAGTGAAGCGGGATAGGTGAAAGCAGGAGGAGGTAGAGCAGGCGCTAACTCCGCTGGGTACAGAGGGTACGGGGCCCACACTTCAGGGCTACTGGGGTAAAGTGCAGGCACTGTGAGCTCATCTGCAAGAAAAGAATAAGGGAAGAGTTAGTGGTCACCAAACAGCTGGTTGCACATCAGAAACAAAACACCCAATAACCCCAGGCCCCAATCAATGTCAGACGTCAAATTACTCCCATTCTTTGAATAACCTGTTGACTTTGGACCCCCAAACTCTCAGCAAGGAAATGGGAAATACAAAATGAAAGAGTCTGCTGCCTATCTGGCCCGCTGAGCGCTCGGGCCCAGGCTCTGCCGTGGACACTCTGATGTCTTTCCAACTACAGCTGGGGGAACCCAAGAACAGTGGGGATTTCCTGTATAAAACAGCAAACGTGGTCCTCTAGGGGCAAGGGGAAGAAAAGAACCGGTAGGAGGCATCTCATGAAAACCCAGTGCGGAGTCTTTGGGAGAACAATGGCTTGAGCAGGACTGCGATACACCAGATCTGTAGGACTTTTCTGTTTATCAGTATAATTAACAGACAAATGAATCACAATCACCAAGTATTATACATGTAGCCCTCCGAAGCACAGGGCCAGGCACTGTGTCTACGGGGCAGATAAGCTGTTAAAGATTCAGAGAAAGGAAGTGAAAAGCCTTGAGAATCCTGATTAAAGTTAAGCTCCACAAAGATGCAGATAAGAACGTTCACAGTTGCCCTTTACACTGACTGTATTTTTTTCTAGGGAAGTGAGTCAAGTTGCCAGCTGCCTGATCTTCGATGTTCCCCGTATAGCTCTCTCTGATTCTATTCGGGTCAAGCCACAGTTCGCCAGGTTGAAGGGCAAGTGGCTGGCCTCAGAATGTATCGGGAAGCAATCCATTAAAGTAACCGCAAACAGCAAAGGCAAAAATAACAGCAGTCAATAGTTAGGAAGCTGGGTCCTGTGAAGCAGCAATCTCGAGATGAGCTTTTATCACCTGTCAAAGTCTGAAATCAAGGACATCAAGGATGCTACACCCAGGCCTGCTGAGGGAGTCAGGGAAGGGTGACACGATGAAGCCATTAGTGGCTGCCACACTGGTCTTTCCAGAAGTCTATCGTGATGTGATCCAGGGAGGACAGTCACTTAACCCTTCCCCACCATCTAAGAAGCCACTCTGGGCCGCTCATCCCAGTTCTTCCACATCCAACCATCTCCCAGACTCTGGCCCTGGGCTGGATGTGCAGTATGGGTCGCGGGCCAGCAACAGAACAGCGCTTTGCTGAGTGAGGCGGTGACTGCTCTACGGAGCAGCCAGAGGGCAGCCCAGCCCGTGGGGCGTGCGGGTCACCTGGGGCGTGCGGGTCGCCTGGGGTGGGCCGCGCGAGGCTTCGATGGCCAGCCAGCCGGCACGGCAAGAGCTTGGTGGTGGGAGCAGAGAGCTGACTGAAGACTGCGCAATCAGGGGGCAGCTCTGGGGGTCCGACAATGTGGGGTGATACACGGCAGCTGGGGGGCCGGCCTCCCCGATGCCCTCTCTCAACAAGGAGTAAAAATGACCTCCTCAGGAGGTGGTCATGAGAATACAGACTGCTTGTCCATCTAGGCTAGAGAGCCAGGGCCAAAAGAGTGAACTTCTGGTTATTATTCATGGAGGGAAACGGCAGCCTTGGAAGCCTCTTTAAAACGATCAGGTCGGTACCACCAGTTCTAAGTGGGTTGCTGTCTATGGTAACTGTAAGGAAATTCCTTACAGGGGAGCCGAGAGCACGCTTATCAGACCCCCATTTCCTGTCATGGTGAGACAATATGATTTCCATGACAGCAACTCCCGGGGGAGCACAGCTCACAGAAGCCAGCTGCTGCCAGAACCTATGCCCCAGATTTTAAACACGCATTCTTAGGAATGATGTGCTAGCGTTGCTGTTATTTCTGCTACCATGCTATTTGGAGACATTCTGAGTGCTTTTAAAAAGCACGGAGAGTCTCAAGACCCAGCACACACTTTCTTAGTCCGGTCGCACCGTGACGTGAAAGACTAACCGCCACCTGAGGGGATGTGCGTGGTCTGCAGCCCTTGTCCAACTGCCTAAGTGATCAATGGGTGCTTCCTGTAGACAGTGTTAAAACGCAGTGTCTTAAGTGATGAACAATGGAGATACGGCAGAGTCAGCAGTTCAGCTGACTTGGAATTTATGATTTCCAGGCACTTTCACATGTTCATCCTAAAGCAGTGGTGTCCAACCTTCCCATGGACACAATGGAAGAAGAATTGTCTTGGGCCACACATAAAATACACTAACACTAATGATAGCTGATGAGCTTAAAAAAAAATTGCAAAAAAAAAAAATAATGTTTTAAGAAAGTTTACAAATTAGTGGTGGGTAGCATTCCACGCCCGTGGGCTGAACAAGCTGGTCCTACAGCATTGCATTCCATCGGGTCTATACAGACGCTCAAGAAACAATTCACTGATTAACACGTGCCCAAAACCTAGCCCAGCAGAATGGGAGATTTGCCTCCAAATCCCCTAAACCCTGAAGCTGCTGAGGAACAGTCAGTCAGGTAGTGAAGCAGAGGCCTGCAAGAAATTAGGGTGAACGTACATTTGCTAACCCCCTTGACACGTCTCATCATCTCTCCCCTCTCTTGTGAAGGAGTCACACGGGGAGTTACTGTGAATATGTCAAGGGACAAGCTGCATGCAGTGGCTGTTCAGGACGAGGATGAGCAAAGACGCTCCGTGCTGGTGACTACTGGGAGGGGAGGTGCGTTGAGGATGATTTCGAACCACTTGTTTTCTAGGCTGTGGGTCTAACTCAAGTCTGCACCCCTGGGCCAGTGCAGACTTGAGATGGACAGTTAGTGTATAATAACAATGCTTGTGGGTACTGAATAGTACTCAGTGGGAAATTCTAAAAGTTGTTTCAAGATAGAGTGCCATTGGTTTCTTTGTTAAAGGGACTTAGGAAAATATCCATAGGAACTACATCTAAAATGTCTCAACCCTTGGAGTATCTGTCACACACCAAAAACACGGGAGGATCAAATCAGAGCAAAAGTTATAGAGCCATAATTTTCAAAGGTAAAAAATAAAAGCAGAGAAACCTTTTTCTTCAAACTAATTTTGCCCAGAAACCCTTTTTAATAAAAGTGTAGCCATTCTGGTTGACTTGGTGGGGCACCTGAAGGACCTCAACCCCTGTAATTGTCCCAGAGGCGGAACAGGGTGCCAGAGAAAACACTTTGAGAACTGCTGACATGGCTGTCACGCAGGCACCAGTTTTGGAAGTAAGGTCTTCTTCAAAAATCTCTGAAGTCTGAACTCATTCCTGCAGCTCCTGGAAACCCGTCTGAGAGAGGGCGGGCAGGGTGGGCAATGACTAGCCAGGGCAGCGGGAAAATTATGCTTACATCTTGCCCCGCAGAGGAGGAAATGATAAAGCTATAAGCTAACTCTGTGTGGGAGAGAAATATGCACAGAGAGCATGTAAGTGCTATTCTTAAATAAGATGGCATTCCACCCCTATTTCAATAACACTTTACATTTGCCTATGTTTTTACACACAGCCAAGAGCCCGCATATCCATTATTATTCTGCAGCCTCATTCAAAGCTCTGGGGAAAGGGACAGGAAGGGGTATCTCATTTTAACAAGGAGAAAAAAGATCTCTCCCACTCTCATAGCTAAGCCATAGCGTGGATTAGAACCCAGGCCCCCCCCCCCCAAGGTTCAAGTTCCTTTGCATACACTATCTCGCCTCTCTGAAGTGCAGGGGTCTTCCTCTCTAGCTTTCATAACATTCACTTAACTAGAATATAATTAAACTCAAGGACAGAGGTTCTCCAGGATAGCTTGCCTGACAGATGAAGAAAAAGGTCAAAAAAAAAAAAAGCAACCATGACACAGAAGACCCATAAATGAGAAATTCCATTTGAATGAAGGGGGAGTCCATTTTGAAAAAAGAAAAATCAAGGATTCTATTAAGCAATCGACTCCCACTCACATATGTCAGCAAGTAGTTGATCCATGTCTGCTGGGTCACCCCTTCAAAAATCAGCCTGATGAGGCGGTTTTGAGGGGCTACGCCACTAAGGACATGCTCTTCTGGTGTCATGGCTGAGAAGGCGTCCATGCCAGACTCTGAGGCCCTGCACAGTGCACATCAGCTCCTGCCGTGGGTTTAAACAGTGTCCTCCCAAAGTTCACATCTACCCAGAACTTCAGAATGTAACCTTTTTGGGGAACAGGAATTTTACAGATGTGGTTATTTAAGGATCTCGAGATGAAATCAGCCTGGATTTAGGGTGGGCCCTAAATCCAGGAACTGATGTCCTTGTAAGAGGAGAAGAAGGTGATGTGAAGATGGAGACAGAGATTAGAATAGTGAGGCTACAAGCCAAGGACTGCCCAGGATCGCCAGCAGCCACCGAAGTGAGGGGAGAGGCAGGAGACATTTTTTCTTCTGAGGTTCCAGAAAAACCCAACAGTGCCAAACAACTTGATTTCAGACCCCTGGCCGCCTCAACCGGGAGAGATTCGAGTTTTGTTGTTTTCAGCTACACAGTTGGTGGCATTTTTTTTGATAGCCCTAGAAAACTAGATCCCGTGGAAGCCTGGCTCCCCATGAAGAGAAGCACAGGGGAAGAATAAAAAGATATGGTGAAAAGCTCGAAGGGTATGTTCAGTGCCACTCAGCACAAGCCACAGCTGTAATTTCTGTGTTCTGCGCAGGAAACCGGCTGTACTAAGTGCTGGAGACACCAGGATAAATCAAGTCCGTGCTTCTCCTGCCTACTCTTTATCATGGTCCTTGACTACTTCCATTGCTTCAATTATTAACTCTGTAGGATCACTCATAAACCTACGGCTTTGATTTCCGCTCCAATGTAGACATCCTAAACTCATCCAAAAGTGAACTCACTGCTCCTCACAAACCACTTCCTCTTACCTCCCCAAATGTCCCACATCCAAACAACTGCTAAGTCCTAATAACATTACAAATGACAAAAACACTGATCATGACACTAACAGGAGTGGCAGAAGTAGAGTAGCTAATGATTACTGAACACACTTTGTGCTGCACACTGTGCTCTCTGTGGGGGGTACTAACAGGAACTCCTTTTCTCTTATGAGGCAGAAGAAGCCAAGGAGTTAAATAACCCAATGACTCATCAGGATGTCCTATCAACCCAGAATCCATACCCTTTACTTCTCTGTCTCTCCGTATCAATTACATTTCCTCTATGCTGTTTCTCATTACCCTTTTCTTTCTGTCCCTACTTCCACCACCCAAATGCAGGTGCTCACCTGGACTGTTTTAACAATAGTCTCTTGAGACTTTTAAACTTGCTCCCTAATAACTTCCACTCTCTCTCCACTCTAATTTTTCTGTCCCAACACATATTCCTGGAGCAACTCTCTCAACCTGCAGGAAAGGCCAGCACAGACCCACCAAATAAGTATGCCAAGGAAATTCCAAAAGCAAGTCGGTATTGATGCAGCTGCCCAGAGTCACCTGCCCTCCTGTTAATGATTTTCTGCCATGCCTCTGACAGACACGGCTCTCACCATCTGGAAACGAGCCAATACAAGCCATAGTTTCAAAAGGATCTGATCCCTGACCTGAGAGTTGAGGGGAACCCAGACCATAAGCGGGAAGACAATGGTTCCTCTGGGGACTTAAGTCACCGCTGTTACCTACTCTTGCTCATCACAAGGGGCCATTTTCACTGCTCTTCCTGAGACCTGCACCCACAGGGCTGAGGGTCCCATACAGCATCCCCAGCCACTCCCCAGACATGCACCAGTGAACTCGGAGGGTGTTTGACAGCCTCTCTGAGAACCTGCATTTCTTTTTGTAATTAAGTTTTTAACATATAAAATCTGATTTCTGTCAGTGGCATATACATACCTAGATAATTTCTTTTGGCAAAGTTGTGGCTAAATTCACTTTTAAATTCAAATTTCCTAGCGGCTGGGCTCATTCCTCCCAATGAGATGAATCCCTCCTGTGACAACCTGTGCTGATTCAGTCCTTCATAATATTAATCACATGGTAGTTGAATGACCAGTTTATCACCCCAGAGACTGTGATGATCACTTTGCCTTGAAGTAGACACAAACTAATTTGCTAAATGAGTCTTGTACAGTATTTCTATTCACATGGTACATATCCATAATTGTTGAGCATTAATTCCAAATACTCTATAATCTGATTTAAAATCCTCCAATTTAAACAAGGAACTTATACCAAGACTTTTAGTTGTTGCTAAATTATTTTTCAAATTTGTAGCTTCAAGGCATTTTATTATAAAAAGCTGGTACTCACATATATATAAGAAGAATTTAAAATGCATCATACATTTACTTCATTTTTTTAGCTGGACCTTCTAGTAAATCGTTAGCTTTATTGATTTTGTCTGCTATATAAGGTGGTCCTCCCTTGTCTGTGTGATTTAAAAGCATAATTCTTCGATGCACATCTCTTATTTTTCCTTTATTGGCATTAGAGCTTACACCTCATATTAATGCTGCTTCTCCTTTTGTCATTTTGGGTATAAACCCAGCTCTGTCATAGCCACGACTAAAGGCAGATTTTGGTAGACTATGAAAAACTTGTTTTACTCCACATGCCTCAGGGCTTGCAAAAAATAACAGCCTGCAAATCCTGCATCAGCAATGGTCAGTCCAACCGTCACCACTGTACTAGCCATGGCTCCCGCGTGACTCCCCTGCCTCCACCGAGAGCCAGAACCTGCATGTCTTAATGATGCATTCAATTCTGGATGTTTAACACAACATGTGTTTCCAGAAAGCGCTGGTTTTATATCAAATAACGTGAACACGTTTGCCCGGCTCCACTGTGTTCGAGACCTTGATAAGTAAACTTCGTGACGGTAGAACACTGTGCAGTTGTGTTCACTACCGTGTCCTTTCACAGCATCTGCCACAAAGTAGGTGCTCAATCACTACTTCCTGGATGAATGAATATACCCTCCTTTTGCCTAACATACCCCCTCCTCCTCCTTTCTAGTCCAGAGCTGCCGTTTCTGTTCAAGTATTTCTTCTGCCTCTTTTGTTGTCCAAGGAGCCTTTTCCATGTGTGGTAGATCATTTAGATTATAGAAAGGGATTTCAGGATTGTACATAAGAGTGTCTGTGTGGCCATATATGGGATTATTCACACATTAAAAGGTAATAATGAAGATATTTATACAGTGCCTACTTTGTGCAAAATACTTTATAGCCATTAATCTATTTATTCATCAGAACATCCTTATAAGGTAGGTACTGTGATTACCATCTTCACATCACAAACGGACGATGCTAAGGTCTTAGCAAGATTAAGCGACAGCCCAAGGCCTGCAGCTTGGAGGAGGAAAGTCATGCTTTGAATGTAAGCATGCCCTTAAACCACTGTGTGAAAGTGGTGGTTCTGTCTAGCCAAATCCCTTCCCCTCCAAACCATAAACCTTAACTTCCAAGCCAAGTTAGAAAAGACAGGCCACTGCCTTCAAAAACAAAAAGGAAGAAAAAAACACAAAAAACCTTTAGGGTGGGTGAATAACACAGGAGGTTATTGTAAAAACATGACAATTCTGGCCTGCCTTTCCAGGCCAGGATGCTATGTAGTTACTACTGAAATTTATTTTCAAAATTTATAGCAAGGAAGAAAAGGATCTCCATAAGGTAATTTTGACATGAGTTTTACAGACCTAGTTGGGAGACATACGGTGTGTAAGTGAGCACCAAGTAAGGGAGAGCGAAGGCCTGAGAGATGCAGGTTTGGACTACAGAGATGATATACGAGAGATGCCAACAGCTTGTGCTTTACTGAGAATGCTGGAGGGAGGAGAAAGGACGGAAAAGAAATTCTGCCGCCATTTAAAGAACAGTTTGTGTTTTAGTAAAACTTCCACTTGCCACTCACTTTTTTTGGGAAAACAGGTATGATTTGTTCAGGGAGGAAAATTAGGAAGGGGGAGGTATTTACAAGGACATGTGGGGGTGGAGGTGTTTTTTAATGAAACTCCGGCTTGGATGTATCTTTCGTTTATAAAAACAAATCATCTACAAAACTAGGTTATTGAGTAATAAGGTCTTTGAATACATGGCCTGTGTCTGTTTTGCCCATCACTGTATCCCTAGTGCCTGGCATCGTGCATGTTACACAGCAGACATTCATAATTTCATAAGTACTGTGTTAGGCATAAATCTTTGAGCATATCTTTTTCCCTCTTGAGCTAAGTTCTAACAGTAAAACAGCCACCTCTAATTGAGAGCATTTTTAAGGACCTTGATACATCTTGGTGTACTGAAGTATTTTAATACATATTCCTAATAGAAATAGACACATTTGTACCAACTTGTAATATGGCAATATTGGAAATCATCATTGAAAACAAAACTAAAAAACTGACAACTTTATAAGCAACACATCTCTCCATTATTTTAATATACATTCCTTTGATAGTTAAAGAGGCTAAACTGGTGCATTCCAAGATTCTTAGCTGGAACAGGTGTTGCCTAAAAAAGCCTTCATTAAGCATGCTGCTCTCCTGAAAATCTAGTACGGGCCAAGAATTCTTTCTCACAGCACCCCGAACACCCTGTGCTTACCTTGATCATTGCTCCTATCATTAGTATTGAAACTAATATTTTTCTGTATTTTTCTCCTTCCTCAAGTTTTAATCTTACTTCCAGCATCCATGTCTAGCACACACAAGTTATTCAATGAAACAGTGTTCAATTAAACTAATGTTACACTTGATAGTGTGCAACTTATTACACACTATCAAGTGTAGGTAAAATTGAGAAACACTTAGCTGCCCTCATGATTTACAGCTTAGCACATTTCCTTGACTTTTAAGAAAATGTCAGTCTAAATCTGCACAGGTTTCAGTCCTTGATAAAAAGGCAGAAACTTTAATAACTTGTCACGACTATCAGTTTTAAAGAGATGGAAAATGACTTAGGGAACTGATGAGTCAGAATGTCAAAATGTACCTTAGGGTACAAATCACACAAAGCCAGACACACACACACACAAACACCTAAGCACCGTGGCCTGTGGGCCCTGTGAGGAATTCTGAGTGGGGTTGTGTGTCTGAACTGCTCTCTCCTCTCATCTCCTTCCTCCTGCTCTGTATCTCCTTTTTGGTTCCCCATCAATGTTCACTGTCCGGTCCTGGGCCATTATGTCCTTGATTTACCCACCAGGAATGTCACCAATATTCACGAGCCATTGGCAGAGCCTTACATCCTGGCTGTACAGACTACAAAGATGGGAGGTGGGTGGCAAAACCTCTGTCAGCCCTACTTTCCCCCTTTTTCTTGGTGTTCTCTCATGCCAAATCAAACCCTGGTCTATAGTTTGCTGTTCTGATAATAATTCTGAGTTAAATGTGAGTGGCCATGTCAATAAGCTCCAAAGCATACTTTCTAGAACTCAAGAAAATATATCCATCTTTAGGAAAATAACAAAACAATAGGTACTAGCTCATGCTAACATTCTGTATCCCAAGGGGCCTTTGCAACCATGTAAAAGGCCCATAGACTCAAAGGTGCCCTTCCTGCATAGATGACAAAGATCTGCTAAAGTCAAATGCCATTATCTCTGGAGATGAATAGCTGGAGAGTTTTAGTATTGCTTTTCCTAGGTTCTCAAATGGTACTGTAAAATTTGGACTCCTAAAAATTTAAATTAAAGTTGCAGTTATAAAATTAAACAACTCAATTGATTAATAGAGAGGAAGCTGTGTATATCATTTATCCTGACTGAGGTGGCTTGGGCACTTTACTGCAACCACCCAGTCATGCCCACCCTCCTGGCTGGCTGTCCATCAAAGCCAGGAGTATGGTGGCCAAACAGCACGTGTGATAAATGTCAAAGAAGTTCCATGCATGAACAGGCTTTCCCAAACTATTCCTGTCCCAGCCTCTGGAAGGTACTTGAGGAATGGGGTGGAAGACACAAAATGAGGACACCCATCCTTTATGGTATTGTGGTGATCATCATTTGAAATAATATTTAAAAGGTAGCCTGAATGGCCTTTTTTTTTATTTCAGTATCAGGTGTGTTAGTACCACAAATGCTGATGGATATAGTGAAGGCTGTTAAACATTTGTCTGTGAAGTTTTTTAACATCTCTTTCAGGGAGGTTAGAAATCAAGCACTTAAAAATGAAAGGTCTCATACCGCCAATTACTGTGAACTATGAAAAATCTCTAAGAACAAAGCCATCCCGTAGACCCAGAACTTCCTGTCCACCGGTAACAAAGTTGCTAGTATATAGGAAACTCAGACACTTGCCTTCTTTTTCCATTTCCTCCAAACTCCTTCTTTGATTCATTCTGTTTTATAATCTGGTGGCTTCAGATTAAATCTTGAGTGCAAAGCAAACTGCACTTCCAGAAACATTAGTTGCTGTCTAAGACTACTTTTCTTCTCTCCTTACACTCTCAGAGATGACATAGGTTTCACATTACCACTGAAGGACAATTCCACCCGCACACTCTATGATGAAACTGAATACAATGTTTTCTGAGTGTTGAAGCATGAGGCCATAGCATGGATGAAATAACTGGGCAGTCTCCAATTAAAAATAACAGAGACTAAAAGCTAGTTCTTGAAGTTAAATGCAGCTCAGGGCCAGCATGAATGAATAAATCCCACAGCATCCAAAAACGCCAATTTAGTCAGGGCAACTTTCTCTCAAATGTTATCACTTATGTCTGTCAATGTCTCCAACAAATATTTACGAAGCACCTACTGTGGGCCAGATGCTGGGTGAATACCATCATCTTGTATTTATCCAGCCCAAATCTGGGTTAGTGATGTCGAGCCACAGAAGGAATTCATTATCTACGAACATGAAAAGTAAATCCTACTGAACTAAATGCATTTCTGTGATACCAGGGTGGGATGAGGTGGGTGAGAAGAATGCATTTGAAAAAAAACTCTTTGAAAATGAAACTCGTCATTCATTTCATGGTGGAAGGCTCTTAGGAAATGTGATTTGTCATCTGGAAAGTGCTGGAAGAGCTGTCAGCTCTTCTGGGAGTCAGCAAATGGTCACCAAAAAGGAAAAGGACAAGAAAAGAAAAAAGTGACTCTCTTGGATCCGTATTATACATGAGGTAATTCCAGAAATGTGCTGCACAGTGACTCAGTAAGTTTCACCTGAAAGTCAATCAGACCAGGGTTCCTCCTCTTTAAGTCTCTTAATTGTCAGTGCCGCTGGCTCTGCAACTCACCTAATTTCTCTGAGCCTGTTTCCTCAGATAAAAATACAGACTATTACATAGGTTAATTATGAAAAGTAAATGAGAATTTGAGATGCATGTACTAAGTGCATAGTATCATATAGGGTTAGTTAGCTGACAACAGTAGTTGACACTAACAGAGGGAAGGAAGCGAGGACCCAATCTGGGGGTGTAAACATCTATACTATAGGAAATCTCTCCCAAAACAAGATAATTGCTGGGTTCATTACATTGTTTGGGGCCCTACCTGCTTGGGAGGCAGCAGGGAGTGGAATGTGTTCTACTTCTCATGTTTAACTCTGTTTCTTCCTCATTCTTGTGTGTCTCATACTTATTGTTTAGCTCTTTTCACTAAGAATAAGTTGATGATCACTATAAGACAAAGGCTTTGTTAACTACATGGCATGGCTTGTGCCGGGTTATTTTTAAAATAACAACAGTGCTCTTCTTTCAAGAGCAGATGACTTCCTATAAGAGACTTACTGCCCTTTGGCTTCTCTAAGTGAATCTGATCTGCTCAGAAGGCCCATTAAACCTCATTTAAACAAAAACTGGCCAGGTACCTTTGGGGACTCTGATCTATAACCTCCCTGGTGACCCATCCCACTGGTTACCTGTTGGGTCTGGGTCACAGGTGTTCAGACACCTCAACTCCCTGACTAGCCAGGCCTTAGGTCCTCTTTTCCTCCATCTTTGCGCCTCATGAAAATCAGAAAGATTGAACCACAGCATTTAAGAGCAACCACAACAAAGAGCCTAGATCTTAATTGCGCAGGAGGTTAACAGTCAGTCAGTGTTGACTTTCCCGTAAGATAAACAGAGAAAAACCTGGCAAGTACTAACAGCGACAGCCTCCTGGACCCGCCCCATTCCTGAGGCTTGCACTTGCTCTTTGGGATGTGAAGGACAGGAAGAGTTCATCTGAGAGAACAGATATCGTAACCTGGTCAGAAGCACTGCAATACCAAAAGAAACCTAAATCAGCGGGTTTAGGCTGAGCTTCTCCATTTGGGGGAATCATAGCAAGTCCCTCTCATGAGAATCTTGGGTCTATGAGGAACAGATTACCTCCAAACTCTAAAAGACTGCCGCCTGTTGGTGTGAGTCTCTCTTCACCTCTACTCTGAAATGCAACCCAGGGAAATCTGGGGGAGAAGGTCTCAGCAGACCAGCTGGCTCTGGCGTGGCTTCTGAGCCTTGCTGGTGGGTCTGCACAGGACCCCAGGAGTCTGTGGGTGGTTGCAATTCTCCAGAGCCAGTTAGGAGAACGTTTTAAATGATAACAATCACTTTTACTTTTTTATATGTTTGTGAAAAATAAATTCTTCTTAATGTACAGGTTATTCATTTATTTTTAATTTTTTCTTTCTTTTCTCTTTCTTGTTAAATTTATTGGGTGACATTGGTTAGTAAAAATTACATAGGTTCCAGGTGTACAATTTCTACCTTACATCATCTATGTGTTGCATTGTATGCTCATCACCAGTCAGTTCTTCCACCTCCGTCCCTCTGGAGAACTTTTTAGAGTGGAAAGGGCATACCCATGTCATGCCTGTACTGGCAAGATCCCTCACAAATCGGAACTGGCAGCTGGTTATTAAGTACTATAAAGGTGGTTGCATGAGGTTTTTGAAAAATAAAATTGAGGAGGACCTTAATGTTCAAGCCTAGAGGATAGATAAGTAACTATACAATGGCCTAATATTATAGCCACTTCAAATGATGATGCGAGAGATCTGTATTTACAAGTACGGGAAGATGTAAACAAAACACTCAGTGAGAAAGAAAATAGGTTACAGAGCGCATGTGTAATATAATTCCATGAATATATACACATGCACACACTTTGCATGAAGAATTGGCATAAGGCTTCGGTAGGCGGCCGTAGGTTTGAGCCACTGATCAGCTATGTGACCTGGGGAAAGTTACTAACTTTGAGGCCAAATTTCCTCATCAGAAATCTATTAAAGAGGAAGATGAGGAAGAGGACGAGGAGGGGAGTACCTGTTCCCATTGACTGTCATGAGATTAAATGAGATACATAAAAGATTTAGGAAACTCCTTGTGACATCGCACATATTTAATAATATTATTGTGATGATCTTTGGATAGTGGTTTTTATATATTCTGTTTTGTTTACGATGCTTTATGAATTTCTACCATGGCCATGTGCTATTCCTATAGTATTTTTTGTTTGTTTGTTTTTTTAAAAGGGGTAAAAACACTAAGGGACATCAGGACTTCGGGGGGATGAAAAAAGAGAACACTATTCTTCCAAAGTTATAAAAGCAAACATAGAATTGAATGTGAAGACTAAAGTTATTTTTTTCATTTCATACTTGTTAAATTCCATGTCAGTAAAAAAACAAACAAACAAAAAACACAGAGGGAAATATCTAAACCCCAGCAATGAGCCATTTAAAAAATAACTACTGAGTATCGTTTGTCTTAAAATAACCCTGAAGGGTAGGTATTGCTTCCACTTTAGAGACCGAGAAAACCCAGGATGAAAGAATCTGAGTAGCACATCCCAACCTCCCACACGAACGTGGACGGGCCTGTGTTTTAAAACCCAGGTACGTCTGGTCTCTTCTAAATACTACAAAAGGCCAGAGCCACATGGGTGTTTCTGCCACATGGTGAGATGCCCGGGACTGAAGTCAGGAATCAGGACATTCCACCCAGGGGTGGCTCCTCAGCTCAGGTTATAATGCACATGCCAGTAAAAACAGTGCAGGCTCTACACAGCAGCCAAAAGGTGAAAATCACTCTCGTGTCTATCAACAAGACACATGGCGAAACAAAATGTGGTGTAAGTGGAATATTACTTAGCCATAAAAGGAATGAAATTCTAACACGTTACAACATTGATGAATCTTGAAAACATTATGCTATGAGAAAGAAGCCAGGCATTACAGAACAACCATCACATGATTCCACTGCCATGAAATACCTAAAATAGGCAAATTCATAGAGACAGAAAGCAGATAAGAGACTATGCTGGGGCAGTCGGGGGAGAAAATGGGGATTAACGATTAATTTCTGTTTCAGGTAATGAAAAAGTTTTGGAAATAGTAGAAATGGCTGCAAAACAATATGAATATATTAATGCCACTGAATTACACACTTAAAATGGTTATAATGGACAATTTTATGCCATATATTTTACAATTAAAAATTAATAATGACAATGTACAAAAATATTTAATTGTATGGTATGTGAATTATATCTCCAAAAAAGTTGTTAAATACAACAACAACAACAACAAAAACACCTTGGGCTCTGTGGCCAAAAAGCTCTGGTCTTAAATCCTAGATGGGCAGCTTAACAATTACGACCCTGGACATATTTTTTAAAACAATCTAAGCCTGATTCCTCATTTGTAAAATGAGGATAATAATTGTACTGACATAATACACTGTTGTGAAGAGTAAATGAGATAATTATGAATAAGAGCTGCTGCTGTTATCATCACTTTTAAGCCTCTCATACTTGAAGATTCCTGAAGGTCAATCATGCCCTACTTACTGATTCCAGGTTTTAGCAGCTCGTAGAACTGTGTAAGAACTAATGACCCACCATGGTAGCAAGAAAGATTCAGTACATGTCTGCTTTCCCGCCTGTCAGTCAGACTTACAGGAGCTCCCCGCCCCCATCCTCCATGTCCCATTCACCAGCATGAAGTCACTTCTCTTTTCCATCAAAATCTCACAGCAAATCAGAGGAGAGACAGCATAAGGGAGCAGAATCCTATGGCAGGGACTGTTTGAGAACCTTGGACCATCTGTCCTAAGCAATTTAACATTCTGCACAAAGAGAGTTCATCACTAATTAAGAATGAATGCATTTTTTAGTATCTTTATGGACAATGTAATCATGATAAAAATGAAGCAAGCAAAGGAACTTGACTGATGTCTCAACCGATCTATCATCGCCTGTGTCTTCTCTGAGCTCAACCTACCCCAGTTCCTGCATCCTTTTCACATGGCAACTCCTCTTTCCAATCTTTCAATCATCTTCTTTGAGCTGGATTCCCTCCAAGTTTTTCTTTTCTCATACAGTGCTGAGGCCCGGCATGGGATGCGAGGGCTGGGAATAGTCTGGTAAAGAGATCATGAAGCCCACAGCACATCCACTGTGGGGGACTGGATGGTAAATTACGAAAAGATTAGGCCGAGGCTGTGTATGTGACCAATGGCTGTGGGCCAATGAGTGGGTGATGTGACGGGAGTTTACAAATGTCTCACAAAAGAGAAACTGTTTGGAGAGTTGTCCCTGGACCTCGCATGAGAGTTCATGAGCAGATGAGAACGGGAAGTTCAGTTCAGAGACCTGGAGAACTGGTGCTTGGGGCGAAGAAGAACAAACCTCATCCTGAGTGAGGCTGGGGGCCCCAGGGAAGGCCTGTCGGGGCTGCTGTGCGAGCATGGCTCCCACATGTGGGGATTTCACACCGGCTCCCAGGGCTGCTCCAGCTGGTAATCTTGCTACAAGTACAGAATGTGAAGCTTGCCTGAGGGTCGCCAGTAATTCGTCTCAAGCTTTTGTTGGAAAAGTTATTTTTGCCACACTAGAATATCTTTAGATGAGAATTGGGTCCAAAGGGGCAAATGGTGCTGGAAACAAATAGAGGTGGGGGCAGGACTGGGAAAGTTTCTTGAGAATATGTGCCAGAAAAACAAGCCAGCTGCCCTTTTTACGGAGGAGCCACAGCGCACTGTCTGAATCATCACCCTGGCACTTCTGGTGATGCATTTTCAATCATTCACTTAATTATTTGGGGGGGTGGGGTGGGGTAAGAAAATGCTTAAAGCAAAGGCTATCTCCTGCAAAACCCATGCTGAGATCTTGATTTCTGATACTGTAATTTCCTTCTTAAAGATCTCCAAAAGCTCCAAGACAACTCTTAACTGTAATAAGAGTTTCCATTTATTCCTTCCTTTTTTCTTCCCATATCTACCACACACCATCAACTCACCTCCAGCTGTGTAATACTCGTTATGATTTCTTGAACAAAGTTATTCTTGCCACTGAACTTTTGTAATTCATTTAAATCAAGGGGAAGCCACAGCTCAGAATGGCTTTCCCAAGGCTTTGTATGTTTCAAGAGCTAACTTCAGGGCTTCCCAGCCTTCAAAATTATTAACATAAAATTGAGCTCAAATTTTTGATCTCAGTAGAATGCCTTCACTTTTAAGAACTACTTTTACCCACTGTCCTGTTGAATGTAGGCCGTATCTACGCCACTAGCTCTCTTGTCTTCCTTCCTTCATTAGAACAAAAACCGTAAGGTCTTTGCCTACCATTTTTCAGGAGGAAAGCTATCCTTTAGTCCTCTCCTCCCAGAAGTCTAAGAAATCACTCTTTCTGGAATATCTCATTCTTTCTGGGGAATCACCCCCCAGAAATCTAGATTCGGAAGGGCTTTCATGTAAAAGTGGGATTAGAATTTCCATGTAAAATTTCTGTGTGACCCAGGGAGTAAAAATGGGTCAATGAGTGGAAGTTTCAGGTTATACAGATTTTGGCTAGTTAGTAGCAAAACTGGAGCAAGAAATAATTTAGCAAGTATTTATTAAGCACCTACTATGTGTCTAACACCATGGCTGGCCCAGTCTTATTACTCAAAAAGCTTAGAGACTACAGAGGGAGATGGAGAAGTTAACTGGCAATTTCAATACAGAAGGACAGGTTTTCTCCAAAGGAGTAAGCACGGTTTTATAGCAGCAATATAAATCCAGAATGGCCATAATCCACCCCTGTAGCATCAGACAAGCTTTCTAGAGGAGAGAGATGGTTATGGTGACTTCTGAAGGACAAGCCACGAATTTGCAGAAGGACTGAGTTTATAGCCAGGAAATGGGCACAGTATGCAAAACACTCAAGAGATAAACAGGGCACTCGATGCGCCAGCCAGACTCCCAGGAGCTGAGTTCTGACGGGGTGTAGCTTTGAGGTGGTTCGGGATGAGGGACTCAGGTGCAGATCGAGAAGGGCCTGTGTGCTAAGGAGGTAAGATTCTCTCCAGAGAGCAATGGAGCTCCTTTCAGGTCACTACAAGGGTGTACATCTATTAAAAAATCACTTCGGGGGGAGAGGGTGTCAAATATATGATGATGGAAGGAGAACTGACTCTGGATGGTGAGCACATAATGTAATACATAGACAATATACTATAAAATTGTACATCTGGAACCTGTGTAATTTTTACCAACCAATGTAATCCCAATAAAAAGAACACA